>LOJH01020940.1:0-20517 GCA_001685095.1 Ellobius talpinus | reverse complement strand
TGCGCGGGAGGCAGGGGACCCCGCCACCACCCGCCTCCCGGGCAATCATCTGCTACTGGGTTTCCTCTGCCTACCCGCTTCTGCGCTAGAAATAGCTCGGCTCGACGTGAATATGATTATCTTGGTTGGAAATAGTTGGCACTGTGCAACGCATGTAAATGTGTGTGCGTGTGTATCTTCAGCCTCTTCTGGGGACAGCTTAAGAATGATAGAGCGTTTCCACTTGACACTGACAGGCTAAGCGCTCCTTCTGGGCAGTGTTTGGGCCTCCTAAAAGCACGTAAATGAAGGTTGCTTTATTTTCAGAAGTTTAAAGTTGTTTTTCTTAGTCAATTAGATCCTGTCTATATTGTACAAAATTTTTGAGTTTAGACTTTGTAAACTACTGAATCGAAGTGTGAAAACATAGAATTTTCCAAATGAACAAGTCTAGAGTCTTAACACCAGCATTTTTCTAGAAAGAATGGCAAGAGTCCATTATATTTCCACAGATATGCATGCATTTGAGATATGATTTTGTTTTTTTTTTTTAAAAAAAACTTCCTATAGCGATTCTTCCTATTGTTGTAAAGCAAGGTGCTTGAGATTTATTTGGGACAAAACATTTGTGGACTGTCGCCATTTTTTAAAGCCAGAGTGGGATACATGGTGGGCCATAAACTTAAGTTTTCCATTTGTGTGTTAAGTGGTTTGGTTGGCAATAATGTCCAAACGCAGGCAGATGTACAATGCTTTAAAAAAGAATTGAATTTCTCCTTTAAAGAGAAATCAGATCGAAAGTAGAGATGGTCAGCAAGAGCAACCAGTGACTTGACCTGGGCATACTTCTGTGAGCCCAGAAAGTGAGGAAGAGGGGACGATGGTGTGTGTGTAAAATTTTAATTTAATTTTTTTTTTTAGTGTTTTCAGGACTGGTTGTTTTTAAGAGATGTGTTTGAACTGAGAGCCTAATGTCTTGAACCCTTCAAACTTTGATAACCTAAGTCACAGAATCACACCGAGGACCGAGGATCAGACATTCAGCTCACCAGAATCCTGTGGTGTAATCCCTGGCTGTCTGTGTTATGTAATTTAGCATGCTGTTTTTTTTTCTTCACAGAACAGTCTTGCATATTTTTCAACTGGTGTATTGATCTATTATATCATCTTTTAAAACTGTAGACGTTTACACATGACCGGTGTATTGGGGGAACAACTGTAAGAAAAAATTACGTTTAAAATGAAATAGCGTTTCTGAGCGTTTTTATGGTCACAAAACTTTGCTGACGGAACTAGTGTGTCTTAACATGACACAGTACGCTGCAAGGTGCTGTGTGCTAGGTCCCTGGTTGAGCTTCCCTCCAACTTCTGCTACTCAGCCATCAGAACTTAGTTTTGATTCAGCTTTGATGATATCACTACCAAGCTCTGAATTAATCGCTGTGGAAATGCTGTTTTACAAGTAACTGTCAAAACAGAATTTCAAAGACTCCATTTGATCACAGGGAACACATTTACATCTGTTGGAATAATTCTACTTTGATTTCACAAATGCACACCCACACAAAAGGGCTTCGTACTGCAATATTCTTTTGCAAGCTTTCTCTGTGTGTGTGCTGGGAAGTGTGAATGACGTTAAACTTGCATGCCCCGGAACCCAGGCTGTGTGCTTGTTGTCATATCAGAGAGGGAAATAACAGGAATTAAAAAACCCTTCAAGGTTTCAAAAGAGCCTTTGGAGAGGTGGATTTTAAAGATTTGTATCACCCTTGAAATAATTCATTCCATCTCCAACAGAGACCCTTTAGTACTAATGTGTTTGTTTTCTTTCCAACAATGTATCCATCTGCCTTTAGACCAATCAATGTATACTGCTGATTTGGGCAACATGGAACATATTTGGCAATCCTAGTGAACATGGTATTTCCTTAGGCTGCTTCTAATCTCTTTTAAGATTTGATTTACTGGTAATCGAATGACCCAATGCTTGCCTTGCTTTCATGCCTACCTACCCTTTGTGTAAAATTGGGTTTATACACAGCTGAGGTGTCTGTGAACCCACTCCAGTGGCACGCTAAGTTGTGACAGGCTGGAATATAAGCTTCTGGGGACAGTGTCTGCTTGTCATCCCTGGTTTTTCAGATGCAGGTGGCAAACCCAAATGTCATAATTAATAAATATTTTTTGGTGGATTTTCACAACGTTAATAATTAGTTGCCATATTGGATTTTTTTAAATTATAAAATCTTATGTTGCAAGTAAGTTACATATTTTTGGACCAGAGCAGTTAGGTAATAGTGCTATGTAAAGGAATAATTTTTGTAATTTTCACACTTTCAACAAATGCCCTAATAGTAAACACAAATATTTTGGGGAAAATATAAATATTAATTGAAAAATGAAAATTATGAGGCAGATTAGGACGTCCTTAATGTCATTTGAGACCACTTCTAGAGTAGGAACAAAAGAACATGTTTCCTAGCAGGGATGACCCAGGCCTTGAGAACACTATCACTGTGAGTTCTGTAAAAGCAAGAAGCTCTGCATTTGATACTTAGAATGAGGTCAAGGGCCCATGAGGATGTTTAATGACCACTATTGGCAGTTCGTGTCCAGATTGCAGTTTGTAAATAGTTCCTTTTCACTTCCTGAGTGAATGTGTCTCTGGAAGAGACCTGCTCACCTCTTGAGAAATAAGGACATCTTCCAGCACTGACAGGCACCTGGTTTTGCAGCTCCTGTTCCAATGTTAACCTTGTTTGCAAGAATGCTTGCTGCTTAACTCTGAGCCCTGTCCACGTCCGCTTCCCCCCCCCCNTACGCAGGGCATAGAATAACCTTGCTTCTGTTCCTTTGTGTTTGTTTTTCTGTTTAATAGTTTTTCCTTTGATAAAGCCTCCCCTTTAGGGCCGAGCTGCTTCCTCAAGCTGTAATATTGTTTTCTAGTTATGACTTTGAGTGTTCATGCCTCCGGTTCTTTACCCCCACCAAATATAAGAATGGGTGTAATTCGCCTGTAATGTAGGGAGACTCAAGTACTAATACAGCAGTTAACGGACGAGTGAGAATCTTGCATCGTCCTTGTATGTAAGCCTACTTTCAAAAAGTCAACCCAGTTCTCATGATCATGAACCTCACTTGCTGAAAGCCTGGCTGGTTTTCCTCTCTGTGGTCCTGTGGAAGGTGTAACCAGAGTTCCTAGAGGGTGGTGGTAATGCCCTCCATTTCAAAACTTAACCAAGAGATTGTTTTGTTTTGGGAGAATGAATGTCCAAGTTTTTTTTTTTCTTTAATTATTCCCAGTTTCAATGGTGCCTTTTCTTTCCTTTCCTATACGGAAACAAAATAGGTGGCTAGGACGTAGATCAGAAGAGGGTCTTCTCTGAAGACCTCTCCTGGCTGCTCCTCACAGAGCCTGCAATGAGATTGTCCTCCACGATGTGACCACAGAGCGGTATCTTCTCTGATGTGACCACAGAGCGGTATCTTCTCTACACTGGGAGTCTCCTCACAACTCTTCTCACAGGATCCCTTGAGGATTCCAGGCAAATGTTACTTCAGTATCTACCACCCTTGGAAAGCATTGTTTTCCTCCTAAACAAAGGATGTTATTGAGCTGCTTAGCACAGATGAACTAAAGTAGCCATTTCCTTAGAGGCAGGAAAAACAGAGAAACTCAGATTCAGCTTAAGTGAATACAGCGGTCAGGTCTTTAATTTTTACTTCTTTCCAAGTGACAATTACAGCCGGCAACTGGAGCCATTCCTTGGTAGTATTTGGCATTTAATGGCTTGAAAAGAGGTGCGAGTTCTCGTGAATTTGTGTTGTTTTATTTGTTAATTTTAGATTCATTTATTTTTATTTTATGTGTATGTGCCTGCATGAATGTCTTAGTATCATGTGTGTGCAGTGTCCTAGGAGGCCAAAAGAGGGCATTGTATCCTTTGGAACTGGAGTTACAAAGGGTTGTTAGCTGGCCACCAATGTGGCTGCTGGGAACCTAACCTTGGTCTTCTGGAAGAACAGCGGCAGTGCTACCTCTCTAGCCCAATGTGAGTTCACTTTAAAACTTAGATTTTGATAAGTATGATTAGTGTCTGTGGGACTTATTAATAGTACTTAATTTTACACATTTGAAATATGCTTAGAAGAGTCTGGAGGACTCACCAGGCTGTACAAATGGTGCATAACCCCCACAATGTGAAGAACTTTGGCCTGAGACATGACCCCTGTCAAAGTCGTTGAGTGAGTAGCTGGGGAATTGTGTTCTGGGGTTGCCTTCAGCATGAAATGGCACATTTGAGATCTTACGGTGCTGGAAGAAGTCATCCCTGAGCTTCAATCCTGACCCTGTCCCATGATAGCCGTGTGGCCTCGGCTTATCCTGGTGTTAAAGAATGCTTCACCACCCTGCCTCTGACCCAACCCCAGGCTAAGGTTGGTATAGCATGGTTAGTGCTGGGGACAGCATTCGTGTTGCTGTGACAACCACTTTGCCTCTTCTCCCACTAATGCTACCAAGATCACTGCTCACAATTCTTACTTTCCTCCATCAGGGGCAGATGGCGCTGCTTTATTTGTTAAAGCCCGCCCAGTGGAAGCTCTTATTTATATTTATATTTATTTATAAGGGATATTTACACTTCTATCCTGCAATCAGGGAAAGTTCCAGTGACCCCACAGGCCACCTCCTAGTGCCAGATCTTCCTCTGGACTCATCTCACCCTGTGACTGCATTTGGATAGAGAAATCCAACAATACTCAGCTCCAGTAGCCTTAAGATTCTGTGAGTGTAGGGTTTTGAACTGTAATGCGGGAGCCAGATGCTATCCCCAGGGCCTCTGTCCCTCAGCAAGGCTTTAAAATAGACCATATTAAGTCATTTAGCCTTGCAAGGACAGAAACATCCATGAGAAGAATTTGGGGACCGCTGATGTTTAGGGGCACATCGTGGCTCCCTTTTTCCCATGGGCATTGGTGGGAACACTCAACTTCTCTGCTCAGGGTACTGTTGACAACCGTAAAGGTGAAAAACAAAACAAAAACCCGGAACCAGATGCTTGTTGAGACCTTGAAATGTGCCCCTTCCTTCACTTCCTCCCCTGGGCTCTTTTTTGGGGGACTGTGGAGTAGTAACCGACTCATGTTTGCATTTGGAGAGAACTTACATTTCAGGGGTTAATCATGGGATAGAGCTTAGAGTTGAGATGAAAATCCAGGAGGATTGATCCCTAAACCATTTTTGTTTTGTTCTGGGTCTGGCTATGTTGCACATGCTGCTCCGAACTACAAATCCTCCTGCTTTAGGCTCTCTGGCGCTGGCATTATAGGCAAGCAACATGTTAGCCCAGATCTCCCTCCAGCTCTTCAACCGTGCTTCTGTGTTCCCTGTAGTTAGGATAGGGCATGATGCAGACAGGAGGGCTCTTCTCCTCCTTTTCCTTCTCCTTCTCCTTCTCCTTCTCCTTCTTCTCCTTCTCCTCCTTCTCCTTCGCCATAAAAACATGGTGTGGCAGTTATTTTAAGTGACTGGGCTGAGATGTAATAGATAAGCGTCTGTCAACTGCTGTGAAGATGGAATGAGAATAGCAAGTCGAGGATCAAGCCGTTTCCTCATCTCACTCTAGGGACTTCTGTCTCTGCGGTGGCAGAGGCTGGAAGTCTGAGAGAGGGAAGTGACTAGATGCTAACCTAGGGTAGGGGGTCGTTGCTACCAATGCAAGGTCTGCACCCCAGGGCCACTTTTCACCTGGCAGTTTTATGGTGTCAGTGAGGCTGTTGTAGCCTCTGGTTTAGGTGCCAGGTAAACAGCATACGCAGGTGCTGCCGAACAGGTGTCAGGGACCTTAGGCGTGGTGGCCCATGTGTGTCCCTTTCTAGGAGCAGCTGTCAAAGGGGCCTGCCACTGCGTACACATTTGAAAAAGGAGCACAGAATATAGAGTACTGGATATGTGAAGTCTTCCCACTGGAAAGTGATCGGATGGGGTTGGAGAGATGAGAAAAACATTGGCTGCTCTTCCAGAGGACCCAGGTTTGATTCCCAGCACCCACATGGTGAATTAAAACCATCTTCAATTCCAGTCTCAGTGGATCTGATGGCCTTTGTGGAGACCAGGCTTCTACATGGTGTACATACATGCATGCAGACAAAATACTCATACACATAAAATAGATAAGTAAATAAACCAAAAAGTGCTTGGAAATTGGGCTGCGGAGATTGCTCAGTATATAAAGTGTTGGCCTCGTAAATATGAAGACCTGAGTTAGATCTCAAGAATCATGTAACAAAGCTGCTTGCTTGTCATCGCAGAGACTCCCAGCACCGAGGAGCTAGAGCCAGGCAGAAACTGGGGCTAGCTGGCCAGCCAGCCCCACCCAGTCAATGATCCCCAGACCAGTGAGAGACCCTGTCACGAAAAACAAAGCCCAAGATTGTTGCAAATGAGGAATGACCGTTGACCTCTGTCCTCCACTGGCATGCACGCTACCCATGTTGGTGCCAAACCTGACACGTTTGTGGCAGGAATTCAGCCTGCGAGCTCCCATGTTGATCCTTGTGTCAGGTGTAAATTCTCAGATGCATTGTGTCCTAGAAAATGCCATTAGTTTTATTTGCTTTTTAAAACTTTATTTTAAAGGGGGAGGGTTTACATTTGTTGTATAGTTGTATATTATTTTGAGTGAATATAGAGTTCAGATTCTGAACTTCTGGCTTTTCCTCTCTCCTCGTTTTCTAAGGTATTGGTAAATGTGCAGTGTTGGGAGAGGTGGGACATTGTTTTCTATCCCATTTCTTGACAATGCGTTGAAATGTGAACAGTTTGGAATAGAGAAATGAGTAACTTCCCCTATTGTGGGTCATAGGAGTTCTCTTGCCTTGGTCACTGGTTTGAATTCTGTCAATCATGGGATGTCCCTGTCCCTTCCTGTATCGACAGTTGCTGTATTTACCCTGAGCATAGAGAAATACTTTCTGCAGGTGAGCGTTTCAAGGTGTATCTGCCCTAATTTTTTTCTTTTCACTCATCAGTGGGAGATCACGTTGGGTCAAATAAAAGTGCAGTCCCTTGGGATGGGGTTCTCCCTTCTCTATTGATGTTCTGTTATTTGAATAGACCACCAACGCCCTCTCTGGAATTTAAGTTTTTATTTTTACTGGTTTCTAAAATGATGTAAGTGATGTACTGATATATTCCAGTTGAAATGACAATGCAGAAATACAGTAGCAATATATAAAGTACTTTTTCCCACCTACACCCTCCCCAGATATAACCATTGGCAACAGCTTCAAGTGTCTCTCTCTTCTCCCTTAGTCCATTCATTTACATACTCAGATACATAGACGTGGTTTTCTTGTTATGTAAGTTGGAGCATACTGTACATGCAGATGCCTTTTCTTATTATATAAACTGGATCATACCACATAGATCTTTGCGTGGCTTGCTTTGTCTTCATAACTGTATATCATGGCAGTTTTGTTGTCTGCGTACCGGTTTTCTCATCTCTGTAGCACTGTAGACAGCCTGGTGTGACATATAATCTTGTAGTATGTAAACGCCAGGTTTTAACTCTTTTCTCACAGCTGTATGGGGAAAGGAGATTTCTTCTCATTGGTCTTCATGAATAAGTGTGAAAATTCCTTATTACTAAATTCCAAGAAATAGAATTATTTGATCAAAAAGGCACATGCACTTTTAAAATTCAGAGAAAACACTGTCACCTTTTCAAAAGGTCCCCGGTGGTGGGATTTCTGTCTCACAGATCCTCAGGTTCTGCATAGGAATGGACCTTCTAAGTGAAACCAAACCTAGCCTACATTGCTACAGAGCTACTAATTCAATTAGCGTTCAGTTTTATGCTGTGTACCCAGAAATGACTTTAGAAACAGATCATGTACTTAAACTACAGTACTTAATAAAAAAGTATTCTCTAGTTAAGGGACTAATGGGAAAGCCCTTTAATAAAGAGATATTTTGTAGAATCGGAGTTAAAAGTCTGTTTTCTGATCATTTTGGTTAGCTTTGAGATTTTCCAGTAGGGACATGCTATGAGCATCACGGAATTGTCTTCAGAGAAGTCGGGGCCTACGGAGCTAATGCATAATGCAGATTGATATTGACCTTGGACAATTAAACTAATTTGGAGACTGAAAATGCTTCTCTGACTTATTGGTATATTTAGATTTGCTAATGTAGTCTGCTTTCTGTGGTATGGGTTCTGAGTCCCTGTGTTTAAATAATTGCAGGTCAAAATTGTTAGGGGGAAAAAGTACCTATACTGAACATGTTCATAGTTATTTCAGTCAAGGCCCTCTGTGACTGAGCTCCATCCACAGCCCTAGATTTTTTTTTTGAGGGTTATTCCCTGAACAATACAGTATTGTAACTATTTATACTATATGAGGCATCTTAAGTAATGAGGTGACTTAATGTATAAAAGAGGATATGTAAGCAGATGCCACACTGTTTTATCTAAGGGACTTGAGTATCTGTGGAATCCTGGAAACAAACTTCTGTGGACGCCGAACAACAGCTGTATAGAGTTATCAAAGAATCCCCTATGCTAGGGCTGGTAGTACTTATCTGTAAGCTTAACACCCAGGAGGTTGAGGCAGAAGGATCTTGAGTTTGAAGTCAGCTTAGGTGACATAAGCAGTACTCAGGCCTCAATACACAAAACTTCCCAAACCCAACCCAACCCAAACCAACAAAAATGTAAAGAAGCTTGCAACAAAACAAGAAAAACAGGTGTCTTAATATCTTCTAAGAGATTTTTTTTGAGGAATCAATGACATGGCCTTCTTACTGAGTTTCTTTAGTGGGTACCTGAAGTTAATTTTCATTAGTTTGAGAAATGAACTGTACACAAAGGACTATGTACCTTAGAAACTACATGGTATATTCATTTCAAGACTTACTGGAAAAAAACACAGTAAATCTAGGTCACTGATATTGGACTCTTTTAGAAGTGACAGTTTTGATAACTATAATTATTAACAATATTAAAAATCCACTTAGTTGTTGCTTGCCAGAATTTGATGGCTTGCCCACAGGAGCTAGAATTACCTTAAAGCCTCTCCATCAGGGTCAAGATATCCTGATGGGAGTTTGAGACAGGAAGATGGAATCTTGTCTGCGTTTCAGAGATGGGTCTGAATCCTTCATCTGTTCCTCCAGATACCCATTTTAAAACAAGCTTCTGGTTAGCTTGGCAGTGACATTCAGATCCTGATTGTATGCCTTCTGCATGTTTATTTTTACAGCACACTGTGAATTGTAGAAATATGGCAAGAATCAGTTGGATTCCCTTGGCATGGAAACCTTACGTCTGTGCTAGGTTTGCTCATGGAAACCTTATAGTATTTCACAGTTTACAGGCAATTTCTTTTGACAATATCCGTAAAAACTCACTCTTCAAACCTGTGTCTCAGGACCTGATTAGACGATATGTGTCAATCAAGTCCTTTGGGGCAGGCTCTCAAAAGGGACCTTTTAGATAATGTGGGCAAATGCCAGGCGGTGGTGGTGCACGCTTTTAATCCCAGCACTTGGGAGGCAGAGACAGGCGGATCTCTGTGAGTTCGAGGCCAACCTGGTCTATAGAGTGAGGCTCCAAAAGCTACATAGAAAAACCCTGTCTCAAAAAATAAAAAGAAAGGAAGAAAGAAGATGTGGCCAAGTGTAGGAACACAATGAGGGCACGAGTGCTAAAGGGTGGCCTAGCAAGGATGACTGGGGACTTGTGACTGTCGGGAACTGTTGCCTTTGTAGGGGATACAGTGACTCTGTGATGTCACAGCAGGGAAAGCAGGAGTCTGTGCATACCCACCTCTGTCACCGAGATAGATGAACCCAGATAGAAGTCACAGAGCAATGGTAGGCAGGGTGGAAGGAGTTGGTATATGGTCTGGAGAGGTGAAGGCAGAACTCAGCTATTCCCTTTGGTAGAGTAGGAACTATGTCAGCTAGATTTCAGGTTAAGGCAGGAAACCTGGAGTCTGTTTTATGAAAAAGTAAAACTTTAGCTGCAACAATTAAATTGAAAGTTGAGATTGTTCCATAGTATCATATGGCTGCTTTTGGTAAGACTTGTGGTCATCTTGGAATACCATTTGTTTACAGTTTTTAGGTGTCATTTGGAGTAGACTATCTTTCTTAGGTAAAGGAGCTTCATCTCCTTTACCTGATAGGCTAGGGCTACAGGTAAAAGGGATTCATAATGTCTGCCACCATCCAATTGGATACCTGGGATGTAATTTCTTTGCTTTTAATATTTTATTAAAATATTTTATGTTAGGTACCTAGGGAAGAGACTAGGAGGGAATTAAATTATTAGCAGTGATCTGCTTTCAAAGAAGTCAATTTAACAAAATCATTAGCATCATGAGGTGGACACAAGCATTTTCTCATTTGTTCAGCAGAGCAATAAAGACACCAGATATCAACTGCATCTGCTTTCTTGTGTTTCTGATCCTATTGTTTGAAAAGGTGAAGCTGCTTTATTGGGTTTGTGCATTTGTTCTTCGTGAGCAAGCAATGAAACTTGATTAGAATCATAAAATTGGGCGGCTGGAAGGAGTTTCTCTTTCCTTACATTTGAAGTTTATAGCTTAAGGATCCAAGACTCTAGCTGTCCTGTGGACCCAGAGTTGGTGACTCAGGTGTAACATCCTCATTTCAGAGTAAACAATGGTGCTTGATTGATTCACTTTTGTAGTTGCTGCCATAGATTTTGAAGTCCCTGCTTCCAAGGGCTTACTTGGCCCTCACACAGAAAGGTCTCTTTCTGTACTGGGGCAGAGCTTCATGAATAGCCTTCATCATTCAGCACTTAACCCAGTATTCTCTGGAGACATCTCTATTGCTCTACAGAATGAGCACTGGCTCACTCTAAAACTCCTGCCATAGGAGATGGTTCCTTTACTTTTACATTCTGTCAACTGTTTACTGCAAACTCCTGTAGCTGGAAATTTTTGTCTGAGCTTCAAAAGCATCCTTTGTCTGCTAGAGATCTTGACTTTGAAGCCTCATGGGTGCCTGTAGGTCAGAATGCCCCAAACAGAAACTCTCAAATTCACTCCAAATGTGTGCTTTGTCTCAGTTTCTAAATCTTTGTGTACCAAGTTGCTCATTTAGAGGGTCCCCCCCGACCTGCCCCCTTAATAGGTCTTTGTCCACTCTTTTCCTTTCTTGATACCATTGCTCAAGTTTATGACTCTGGTGGGTTTTGTCCTACTATGACCAAATGCATGGCAAGAAACACTTTAAAGAAGAGGAGGTTTATTTTGGCTCACAGTTTGGAAAGGTACAGTCGTTTCTGGTCAGGAAAGCATGGTAGCAGAGCTGGTAGGGAGGTACAGGGCTGCATGAGTATGAGATTGATTATTTCCATCGATGCTGATCAGGAAGCCTAGAGAGCCTTTGTCTAGAACCTGGACTGTAATGCATGAGACCTGTTCCTCAGTGATCAACTTCCTCTAGCTAGGCCCCACCTCCTAATGGTTCTGCAGCCTCCAGAAATAAGCAGCACCAACTGGGGATCCAGGGTTCAAACACATGTGCCTGTGGCAGACGTTTCAAATTCAAACCATAACCATGACAATATCCTTTTCATTTGAAGCTCTGACTGTTAGAGCTGTGTAACACACCCTCTGTCACTCATCCATTAGTCATGCATTCTACTGGCTCCGAAGTGAGCATCAGCTATTCTTAACAGTGACGCTGGTTTTTTCTTTTTTCTTCTTTCACTTAGGGCTTTATGGTTTTCAGGAAGATAGACACAGAAGCAGCTACTTCATAACTTTATCTTTGCCTCTGACTTCATCCTTCACATCAGCTAAAAAAATTGGCACAAAACAAGTCTTGTGTCATTGTTTTATTTATTTGATTAATTAATTTATTTTGGTTCTTCAAGACAAGGTTTCTCTGTGTTGTCCTGGCTGACCTGGAACTCACTCTGTAGACCAGGCTGGCTGCGAACTCACAGAGATCCACTTGCCTCTGTTTCCTGAGTACTGGGATTAAAGGCATGCGCCACCACTGCCCAGCGTCTTGTAGCATTATTTTATAAAGCCCTTCCACAACTCCCTACTACTTTTAGAACTAATTTCTGTTTCCCTTATTTTCTAAATGCAGGCCACCCTTGGCCTGAACTCTGCAGTAAGATTTTAGCTCCTTTATTTATATAACCTATATTAAGCTTTATTAAAGTCCAAGAACTTAGATGCTGTGGATGCTGTGTACTTGCTGACTTTGAACCACACGTCCTTCTCCTGGCTGAATCTGTCCAGATTGTCTTAGACTCTGGGTGGGGGTCATTATCCCTCAAAACCACCTTTGCTTTCTACCCCAGAGCAGGTGGGTGTTGCACCTTTGTCTCCATGTCAACTGTGCATGTTTTCGCTACAACACAGTCCTCATGCATAGAAGAAACAAAAATGGTGCATATTGGGGACTAAATAAGCATCTCTTAAATGAGTGATTATTAAATCATTGTAAATTCTGCCCACGGAGTAAATTAGGAAAGCAGTGAGCGAGCAAGCCAAAGGAGTACCACAGTTAATAACCTGAAGCCGTCTATACGTTTATTATAGAGGAATGACAGGGTGCTCACAGATGGCAGAATAGCCATTTTGGGAAAGGTGATCAGGAATCTGAAAACTCTGTGTTCATTATTTCTCTAACAGAAACTCGAATGTTATAATAGCAAACCACACGCAGTGATGATTCCCAGGAGACCGTTTATCATCTACTCCTGGAGGCCACAGGCTTGTGTGTCTTTTCTGTATTATGAGCTCAGTTTCAATACATTATGCTTCTTCTGTATAGTGTATTTCCTTAGAGCACCAAGTTAGAGAAATTTCCTCATTTCATACTTGCAGGGATTTCATTGGAAGGTGATTTATTAAAGAGAATATTTTTATTTAGCCAGGCTTAGGGTGATCTAAAATGCTTTGCACTTACTTTTTGCATTGTACTTTGGTTTCATAATGACCTGTGAACATATCACTGCCAAATGGAGATACATTAAATTGAAGGGGAATATTCCACTGAATATTATTTTTGAAAGCATCTTTCATGCTCCAGAGTCGAGGGACTATGTTATTTTCAATGGTTTGAATTACTCTGAATGGCTTTGGAACTGTAACTCTGTCCTCCCCACTTGTGGGGTGGTAGTGTTTAAAAGGTTCTCTCTCTCTCTCTCTCTCTCTCTCTCTCATTCACATCCTTTTGATTTAGCAAATCTCTTTTAGCTTTGTATAGAGAAAATACTGCTGAGGATGCTAATTATTCAATAGATCATTATTCGAGTTTCAATGATGACAATATTTAAGAGGATTTTAGTTTATACTTTACAAACAGCAGTTGGGAATGCACACAATATATCCTTTTATTTAGAGCCTTTCGGATATGTGAGGCCCTTGCAGAATCAAGAGCCTGGCCTCATTCTGTCTGTTTTCTGTTCCCTTTGAAGGAATCAGTAACTGGCTAAAGCTCCTCTCCATCTCTCATAAGTAGCATGCAGGGGATTTCTCCAGCCTCTTAGGGGAAAGGAAGAATTCAAAGTACACAGATGACTTGGGTATTAATGCCTATCGTGATGGTAACTTGGTATAGGCATGCTCTTCTGAACTGTTCAGTTACAGGCCAACCCTTTTCTCTAAGTTTGGATTGTACAAACAGGGTAAGCCCACAGGGTTCTTATAAAGATTGGAAAGTGAGAGTCTGCTCCTTAACTGATAGCTGTCAGATAGATGTCTGTCTCCCAGCTTTGCGGGAGAAGTGACATCAGTTATTTGGAAGGTATACGTCCCATCTCAACAAAATGTTCAGTCTATAATATTTTAAGAGAAACTCACCCGTCCCCCAGTGGAAGTGAGAGCAGCACTTATACTGCACAAGTTATGAAATACCAGGGACACAGGGCTTAGGAGCCACTGTGTCCTACATTCCCCGCCTGTCTCACAGGTCTGAGACTCTCAGAGTAAAAGTCACACACACCCATGCATAGGCACACAGACACAGACAGACACACACCCAGAGACATACTCAAACACACATCCATGCACATATAGGCACACCGGCAAACATACACACACACATGCAGGATCATAGATACAGAGAGAAAAATGCACAGATAGACAGACAGACATACACATACACCCATATTCACAGAGACACACACAGATAGGCAGGCAGACAGACAGACTCACACACACATACATACACGCACACACAGACACACACCCAAGCCATTCACAGATAGACAGACACATCCGTGCAATACAGACACACAAGCAAACATACACACAGACAGACACACACACATGCAGGCACATGGACATAGACACATACACACAGGCACATAGACAGACAGACAAATGCACACACAGACATATATACACTCCCATACTCACAGAGACATACACAGATAGGTAGGCAGAAGTCAGACAGACTCACACACATATACACATACACAGAGACACATACAGATAGGCAGGCAGGCAGGCAGGCAGGCAGAAAGACACGTTCACAAACACACACACACACTCTAGCATTCAAGTGGCAGCAGGTTTGAGCTGGGATGTATAAGAAACCACACTGGAGAAATGAAGTAATTCTGTGACATTTTAGAGTCATTACTTTGCAAAATCATAATATTTTAGAGTTAAAATTTAGAGTTGTAATTTCGCAGTATTTTATAACATGGTTTCCCGGGTTACTTTGAGACCCAGCTCAGAACCCAGTGTGCTATGTGCCTTGGATCTTAGGAATGCAACCTCATTCTCTCCACAATCCTGCAGGATAGGCATGGTCATCATTTGATACTGAGAACACAGAGTGATTAAAACATTTATTCAAGGTCTTGTGATTGATCTACAGGACAGATAGGCTTCAAAATAAGGTTGACCTGAACACACACTGCTGTATCTGTGCCTGCGTGGATACAGAGGAAAGGTCACATGAGGACACAGATGAGAAGGTAGCAGTCTTAGCCAAGGAGAGAGGCAGAAGTAGAAAACAAGACAGCCTGGACTTGATCCTGTACTTCAAGCCTCCAGAACTGCGAGAGAATAAAATTTCTTCTGTTTAAGCTGTGTAGTCTGTGGCGTTTTGTTACAGCACACACAGCAGCAGCATATAATAGGGTCCTATTGAGATGGTAACTCGTGTGTGTGCACGCGCGCACACACTCCCTCTGGCTGAAGTTGACTCTTTGTTTCCTCATGGACCTTGCACAATACTGGACACAAAGGAAGCATTTTATATTTGCTTTCTGAGGAAGGTATATGAAGGGAAGTGCTTGGCAGTTTAGAACAGATTGGTGAAATGAGCTACTAAATACACACATTGTCTCTTGCCTCAGAATATTAATGTTGGCCTTTGAGTGTGAGCTCCTTTCCTCAGAAGGCTTGCCTTCCAGTGCTTTTCGAAGCTTTCCTAAGGCTTGGAGAGTAGAGCGTAGGTAGGTCCTTGTCTTTCTTATGTGTTTTTACTGTGTTAAGTTCACATCTTTGAGAAATCCAGGAATTGAAAGGTACCATATTAAATGGTCTTAAATAATTTTCCATGATTATTAATTCAAATTATTGCCTCGTTTATAATTTTATAAATGACATGTACTTGTGGAATTTCTCTGCTGTTAGCATAAGTTCTAGGGTAGTTTTATAAAAGTTTTTTTTTTCTTAGCATTTTCATGATCGTCTAGGGAATGAATATCTATTTCTGTTGGGAAATAAATTATTGTGAGACTTTCACAAGGTAGCGCACACCAGTTTCTGTGATTTGATGCTCATTGGGAGAACACATTCAGCAGAATGGAGTTGTTATGAGTGTGACATTTTATTTAATTAATTCTATACGAATTACAGATATAGGAAAAGATATTTGTGGAATTGAGGTTATAAAATAGGGAACACACCTGCTAAGTGATTTCTATTCAGTGTATTGACTATAAAGGCATCATAAATAGAATGCATTATATTATTATGCTTTAGATTACAAAGGAATATGTGGATGTCTTGTGAAACCTTACTAGTGGAGTAAGCTTTAAAATATCATACTGCTAAGTAATAGAGAATTCGATAGTGTAGAGACTTTGTGACTTTATTCCAGAGCCTGATTTAGCTGCGTCACGGAATGAGGTTAGATAGGACATGTAGTTTCTCTCAGTATATGTATAAAATGGCAGTGATTCACTTGAGCAGCTCCTGCCATTTGAATTCATTTGAATAAGGTGTATATAAGCTGTGCGGTAAAAGACTTCAGTCACAGGGAGGCTCCCGTTTTTGAGTCAGAATCATATTGTGGCTAGCACACAGTAGGTTTTTCTACATGCCCTAAAATTAAGATATAAGATGAGGAGAGAGGCCACATGCTGCTCTCCTACATCTCTGCTTAGTTCTTTCTTTTTTTATATCCTAGTTTGGATTTTTATGCATTCTGCTGTTTCTATAATTGGTATCTAAGCAATGCATTTTTTAACATTAATTATCAAGTTTTGTCTTAGTCTTAAATTCCATGTGGTTATGTGAGGCAGCATAAATGGGCATCGTCCACCTTGCTGACACCTCCTTTCCTCAGTGGGAAGTATGTTGACCTTGACTGTGACTTTGATATTTAGGATGGCTGATGATCTGAAGAGATAAATCCCACTGGGATTGTAGACGTCCATCCCTGTAACATCATCAACTACAGTCCAATAATGCCAAAAGCTGCCAAGACTTGAGCATTTCAGCGAGGGATTACCTTAAGCATCACAGATTTACTTGCTGGAAATAGTTCATTTTCTGAAAAATCTTTCTCCATTCTGTAGGTTGATGTTATAGTCCCAGGGACAACATGATTCTTTGGTTATTGTAGCTTAGAACAGTGGAATTGCTGTTTTTAGTTTTGAAAAAAAAAGATCTTAAGAGTTAAACTTCTTTGTTTGAGGGAGGTTTGCCATTGTGCCCATTGCATGACTTAGTTTGGAATATAGGAGGTGGTGGGGATTAAGTCATCCTTGGGATTCTTCACCCCTCTCCATAGTTCACTTTGCTCTTGTGAAGGGAGGCAAAGCCTCACGAAAATGTGAACATCTGAAACTCATTTGTGTAGACACAAGAGGATACATGTCATAGTCCATGGTCGTGGGCAGAAAATGGCTCTTTGAAGTCACTCTCAGGTACAGCTTCGATGTCTGGGAAGGAAACTGACATTTTCTAAGTGTCTTGTGAAAGCTTGGGACTCCGGGCAGTCTTCTGGAGGAGGCTTAGCAAACTTGGTAGGAGTGTGTGCCATGGCCATCCAGAGTTGTCCTTGACAGGCCAAATGACCGTGGGCAATACTGATTCCTTCCTCATTGATTTTTTTTTCTGTCCTGTGAGGTATGTGGCAATATCCTCATTCTGTGGATAAGGAAACAGTCTCTTGAAATCATTGGTTCCGACTGCAAAGGAAGCACATCGCCATGGTTGAGCTGGAGTCAGATCCCCTCAAGGTCTTTTCCTCTGTGTTCCATTCCCCAGATCATCCAGGCTGCCAGTGCCTAACAACCCAACCAGTGATTTTGATCAAGTTGAGTATTGTATCCCTGATGAAAATTCTCAACTTGGAGGTTCTCAGGATATGAGAAAAGGCTCTAAGAAAGGAGTTGGGAGAATTCCCTGGTAGCTGGCCATGCCCTGACTGACTCTCCTGAACGAAGCCACACCATTCTCCTCCCTGTGAAGGAGTGGGTTTGCAGTGAAGGCTTGGGCTTGCAGAGCATTCTTTCAGGTCTCTGTTTTTATTACCAGGAAGGGCTGCTCTCTGTGCCGTGAGCTCTCTGTTCAAGTCCATTTTGCCTGATCGTTTTCAAACCATTCGTGTATTTCATACCCAAAGGGCGCACGAGTCTCTTTGCAGAGATTGATTGAATAATTGGACTTCTTCTGACAAGCTTGACTGTCTGGGTGAGATGTTCAGTCTCTCTCCGTGGAAGGTCACTTTGATAGAGTGGGGCTGTGGTGTGAAGGCTTCTGAGATGTATTGAACTTCCACTTTTTTCAATGTTGTCTCAGTTTTCTTTGTGACTCAAGTTCATGGAAACAAATCTACAGGGTAGATCCTCAGTGTAACTGGTTTGTTGACTGGATCACATTACAAAACAAGCAGAAAATATCTTTATTTTTCTCCATCCTCTCCATTGGATGGTATGTTTGGCATACCCCATAATTTTGAATCATCATAATATATTTGGGGCAACCTAATTTTGAATATTAAAAAAATGTACCCAGATGTCAATCAGAGTGTCCAATCTCTCATCCGGTTTGTTATGTCTTCTCTTAATATCTGTTCTTCCAGCTGACGGAGGCTTGGTCATCAGCCATAAGGAAGAAAGGCAGTCCTTACAGGATCGGGCCAAGGCTGTTGTACTTAGCAGAGCTGTTGCCTGCATGCCTCTTCTTTCTCATATGTCCTGACCTATCCTTTGGAATTTCTTGCAAAGTCATTGGGTTATGACTTTGGTCAAAGTGTTCCCTGTCTGGATAACTACTTCAGAATTTAGCACCTCTCCTCTAGTGGCATTTCACTGGATTGTTCTTGTACCTTTGTTCAGGAAGCTTACTTGGGTGGGGCTCTTAACAGAATCACCGAAAATGACTATCTCAGGAAGAATAATACACTTGTCCCGCAGGGAAAGTCTTCTACTATCAGACTTTGAAGCACAGCCCATCTCCATTTTTCCTGGGCCTCTGTTGACTGTTTTGTAATCGCAGGCAGCACCAGGTATGAGTGCTCCACACTCATGCGGACTATAGCTATGAGTCTCTGGGGGAGGAAAGGGGCGCATCCAGACAGCCAAGGGGATATCACTCTTCCTCACTGCAGATAGCCACATTTATGAGGATGGCTTCTGGTACTTGGTGGGGTGGCTAAAGAAGGCAGGAATGGGAACAATTAGATTGTCTTCGAAGAAGATTCTTTTACTGCTCTGTGGGCTCCTAAGTGTGGATGCCTTCAAGTCTCACTTGGCCACGGGCAACAAAGCCTGTGAATCTGCAAAAGAACTGCTCTCATTGTCAGGCATATCAAGAGTTCAGGTGAAAATCTGAAACACCAGGACAGTTTCCTTTCTGCTTCTCTTGGAAGGAATTTAGAGATTAGGTTTTTAGCAGCAAGATGTTCCGGAGTATTAAACCTTGAGAAACACTCATTGTCTGCGAGCTGCTACATTCTATAATCTCCCTGCTCTGTCTGTAATGAAATTCCTAAGGAGCAAATAAATGACTAATTGATGCAGTCAAGGTGATTGTTGTTATTCGTATCTGGGTAAGGGAAAGATGACTGATACAGTAGGAGAAATGAGATTTCTAATCTGCAATTATCCTTTACTTATTTGGTTAAATAATAGGCCACTGAAGTGGAAAAAAATAGTTCAGAACTCTTGTTAGCTCAAACTAGTTGGTCAGGTTGATCAAGGTGGATAAATGCTGGAACTGGATGGGCAGGTGTCTCTCCTAGAAATCTTAGCCAGTGCAGGCTGTACACATTATTTTTTGTATTTTGTATATGCTTGTTTATATGATGAACAGACATTTCTGTTCATACACACAGAAATGTGTGTTCATACATGTAAATAGAAATGTGTATTTTATAGTCCCAGTATAATAACATAATGTAATACTGTGTATGAAATTTTCTAAGTTAGGGTTACTATTGCTGTGATGAAACCCCATGGTCAAAAGCATCATGGGGAGTTGAGTTCCATATAACAGTTCATCATCAAAAGCAGTGAGGGCGGGAGCTCACTCAGGGCAAGAACCTGGTGTCAGGAGCTGTTGCAGAGGCCATAGAGGGGTGCTGCTTACTGGCTTGTTTCCTGTGTCTTACTCAGCCTGCTTTCTTATAAAATCCAGGATCACCAGCCCAGGGATAGCACCACCCATAAGGGGCTGAGTCCTCCCCCTTAAATGACTAATTAAGAAAATACCTTACAGTGGTGTGGGAGAATTGTCTGTATTCTGTCAATTACGTTGTTTTAAATCAACGCTGATTGGTCAGTAGCCAGGCAGGAAGTATAGGTGGGAAAACCAGACAGGAAGTAGAGGTGGGGCAATGAGAATAGGAGTATTCTGGGAAGAAAGAAGCTCTCTCTCAGTCCTGCCCAGACACCAAAGAAGGAAGATGTGACCTACCCTGCTGAAAAAGGTACCAAGCCATGTGGCTAACATAGATAAGAATAATGGGTTAATATAAGTTATGAGAGCTAATAAGAAGCCTGAGCTAATGGGCCTATCAGTTTATAACTTATGGAGACCTTCTGAGTGATTCTTTGGAACCTAATGACTGTGGGAATCGGGCAGGACAGAAACCCCAACAAGTAGGCTCTCATGTTACACTACAGGTTTGCCTACAGTTGAATCTTTTCTCAGTTGAGGCTCCTTCCTCTCTGCTGACTTTAGCTTGTTTCAAGTTGACATATAAAACTAGTCAGTATATGTAGTAAATAGGGGAGCGCAGACCTGCTTTTCGTCCCACCCAGCTCCCGCACGGCTAGCTTTACACCCGAA
>LOJH01020939.1:6348-17199 GCA_001685095.1 Ellobius talpinus | reverse complement strand
ACTGTTACAGCCACAGGCTTCTAGGATTTTAGACTCAAGGCTGTCTTGCCCTGGAATCCGTGACCCTGTGTGTTACCCTTCCTTCTACCTTGAGAAGCAACCGTTCAGCCCCCACCCCATTTCTTTCAGGTCCAGTCCAGGTAGCTCTTTCTGCTAGTCGGTTGTCTGTGAAACCTTGAACAATTCTGCCTGCATGGGGACTGGAGGAGGAGGTGGGGTAGGGAGTGGAGGGCAGGGGAGGAGCCTCTCAAATGCCCTTCAGTCATCAACCCCTTTTCAGTACAAAAGGGCAGTGGGTTACACGGAGGTGACACATTTCCTCCAGAAGTCCCAGCCAAGTCAGGAAGAGTGAGGATGATTCAGGAAGGGGTCATCTTCCTGTGCACGGATGGGCGGCTGCGGCTGCATCGAGCCCTTATTGCTAGGCCGTGAAGAACGGATTTTTGATGATTTCTGCCAGTGTTTGTGCCACCTCTCCCAGGTGGAAGTCCCGTGGGAATGATGGGACCAGGTGGATACAAATCTGGGAACCGTCTAGGCTTGCTGGAGAGTGCACATGCTAAGATCGATGTTGGGCCATTAGCTTGATTCTTTGACTACTTACGACAGTAAAGAACATGATAACTTTTATTTCCTTAATACCCTAAGATTAGGTCTAACCATAGCATCAGAAAGGACTTAGACCTGCAGGGAAGTCCTATTTATATTGTTTTCGATGTCTTATCCAATTAAGAGGGACGTTTTATTGTATTGATATAAAACTGAGAACTAATAAGCCTTTTGAGGTTTGGTTGCATTTTATATGGCTTGTCTAACATTAGATCAATGTCATTTCAGCACAGAAATTCAGAATATGAGCTGTGCTGCTGGATCATCTGGGTTCTGATCCTGACTCATTCACCGCTCAATCTCGGGCAGGTTACTCTTGGGCAAGTTACTTAATTTCTCTGCCTCAGTTCTTTGTCCAGTTTATTTCCCACTTGAAGTTTTTGTCTCAATTAAATTGACTATTTTTTTGTTTATTTACTAAAGATAAAGCTCTCAGTATCTGGTATCTATTTTCCCAGTAAACATTAGTAAACATTAGTGTGTCATAAATGATGTCAACAGAGCAACCAAAGTTTGAACAGGTTTGGTACATATCAGGCAGTGTCCCTGAACAAGGATTGGTGTTCCTTATTTGAGGAGGAGCAAGCTTTTTCTTAAAGGGGTAGACACTAAACAGCTTATGCTCTGTGGATCTTACAGTCTCTGTTGCTCTAGTAAGTTCTTCATCGCATCTTGCAGGCAGCAACTATGGACGGTATATAGACACGTGGACATAATTGTATTCCAGGCAAAATTTTAGTGACCCAAATAGGTGGCAAGCCATGTTTGGTTATGTACAGACCCTTGCCGTGGATACTTTAATTGTGTCTGCTTCCATCGACACCGGGAGGGCCAGCTTTAGAACAGCCATGAATGTGTTCCTTGAAGGCAACACAGAAGTCTCTTATTTAAGGGCTTGGAGCATTTTCTTAGAATTTGAACCTGGGGTTGTGGAAAGGATCAGGATTTGTTTTATTCAGTGGACACAGATGCACACTGTTCCTTCTATCATCTCCATATAGAGAGGGTTTGTGGGGCAAACAGAAAACGGTCTGTGATTGTGCTTGTTGGTACACTGAGGGTTTTTCTCCCAGGCTGTGTGTATGGGTGTGGATCTTCTATTTCTTATTTTTTAGTTTAATAACGAGCTCTTGTTTTTAAATTGAAGTTGCCACTGGGCCTTTCTGTGAGGGGTTGACTGTGTTGCTGGGTTTGTATTTATAGTCTGGGTCTGTGTCTGAGGAAGTGACCAAAGTCCACTGCATTCCATTGAGACTGCACAACAAAGACCATCTTTGACTCAGGGAAACAGGGCCTGTGATGAAAACTCAAAAACCTAATGATTAGTGTTTATCAGTGTTTCTATGGATTCAGTCCCTCCTGAGCCAGATAATCAGAGCTCTGTGCTGAGGACCAGATTGGATACTCGCTACCCCTCAATCCAGAGAGAACTCCTCTGGAGTGGGTTTAGGCAGCGCTTAACTTCCTTGTGGCCCCATTTGCATTTTGGATGTTTTAAAGTGGGTGTTAGAGAACATAATTAGATTTTTCTTCTCTTACCAGAACCCTTACTGTGTGTCCAGCAGAGAGGTCGCCGGTGTGGCGGTGGGACCCAGGAAGTCACTGATGTAGGGAACTCATTATGTCTTACTCTTTGTCACAGCGCTGGCTTTCCCATCCTGCAGTTCTGCAGTGTGGTGATGAAATGCTTGAGACTGGGTAGGAGATACAGGAGAAGTCTTTCCAGGCTGGAACTCATATTTTCCCAGAAAGGATCCACTAGAGATGGGCTGTGGCTGTAGCTCAGTGTAGAGGGTTTGCCTGGCATGAGCCTGGATTCGTTCCCCAGTGCCATTTTTTTAGAAAGGAGAGAGAGGATTGGGGAGATTAGGTTTCGTGTTTCAGTTCACCGTGTGTGTTGGCTCACTGGGTTTTTCACACTGGTTGAAATGCTCATTATTGTTTGCTTTCATTGCACTTAACATTTATTGTGATTATTATTTGTATTGATTATCTCAGTCTGTTAATAAGCAACTCAGTGAGTCACTTTTAACCAAGTCGTGGGAGGGGATATCTGTCTGTCTGTCTGTCTGTCTGTCTATCTATTTATCTACATATCATCATCTTCTATCTAACACAATTTTACATACTGCCCACTGTCACACATACACTGACTCCTGCCTCTGTTCTCAGAATCACCTTCCAGCTGTGCTTCCTAGAAGGTCACTCTGAAACTGGTTTATGGGTCTGGAGAGAAGTCCCAGTGGGAAAAGTTCATACTACTGTTGCAGGACTCCTTAGGTTCCCACAGCCCACATTGGGCAGCTCACAACCTCTTAGAACTCCAGCTCCAGGGGATCTAAATATTTTAAAAAGAGAAAATTGGTTGTCATTTGAATTTTCATTTTGGAGTGCAGCGTGATCTGAAAGCAAGGCTTGTCTTTATGAATACCACCAGTTGCAGAAGAGTGCCTATGAAACTGACTTTAGGAAAAGCAAAACAGACAGATGCTTTCTTGATGTGACTTCATAGGGTGTGAGAAACTCCTTAAAGATCATCTACACCTCCATTCATGCCTAAAATGTCCTTGCCAGTGAAGCATTCTGTGTCAGTGTTAAATACTTGTTCCTGTGGAGCTCTTAGAGAGGAGAGAAAAGACGAAATAAATAAATACCTTCAGCTGGAGCTGGTCTTGGCTTCCCTGCTGGATTTGGCTCCTGAGATTACTGTGTCAGTGTGTGTCTTGTTGGGGGGGTGTTATCCCCTATACACACTAATGTGACGTTGCAGGACATTGAGCATCTTAACATTTTCAGTTGATTAGTGTTTTATTTTCAGACAGGTTCTCACACAGCCAGGGTGCCTGAATTTGTGAAATAGTATAGGCTGGTGTTGAACTTGTGACCCTCCTGCTTCTGCTACTCAAAAATGTTACGACTTTATAATCTTCAGTGCTGAGAATGCTACTTTGCATAAATGTATGAAATGAAACAGTGGAAGTGTGTTTAAGACTTTTTATGAAAAACTTGAAAATTGTGTTCTAATCCTGTCAAAATTTATTTTAATAGTCAAAAAATGTAAAGCAAGCAATTCAAACAGAATAAAAAAACGAACATTCGAACACAATACGATCTAGAAATACTAATTTGCTACTTCTGTGCTGAGGAATGGTGGGAAGAAGATATTAAATGTCTTTTTTTTATAATTGAGCCATTATGCTTCTACGAGAACAGAAACCTTTGCATGTACGATTAAAAACTCTTCAGTTCATAACATATAATAGTCCTTTTGAACTTTAATCTTTGAAAGGAAACTTTTTAATGTGAAAGACAGTTGAACTACATCAACAGAACATTACACAGAGAAAGCCAGAAAAGAGAATTACACTAAGGTGCTTATGTTTCCAAACTGCTTTCTTGTCCTAAAATTTATTCTTAATTTTTATTAAATAAATAAGCATGTGATTAATGGTGGAAGTGTAAAACCCCAAACTTCATGGCTTTAGAGTGACTGTTCTACCTCTGTAGAAGTTCACACATGCAGAGTTTGGAGGTGGGCACGTGTTTGAGGAACTTCCTTAAACAAGCTCTGTGTGTGTGTGTGTGTGTGTGTGTGTGTTAATTAGAAGAAATTGATTTTATTAAAGACAATCTTAAATCTGAGCTGAGGTGTCTCAGTCCATGCTTACAGATAGTCTATCGTGTGAGGGCGGGTTTGGCACAAACAATGAGCTATGTGTTCGTTGTCAAGGCTGGAGTCATAAAGCATGCATGAACTACCAGAAACATTCAGATTTGTTACATGTTTGAATTTGAATTGGTTTTTGGTCATCGAACATTCTGAAACCTTTTATTGCTGCCAAGTTTTTCATGACTCGACACTCAGTTATGTGACCCCACACGGGGTGTGTTCTAAACAGTGCAGTGACAATTTACGCAATGTTTGCATAGTAATAAGCATTATAGGTACCTAGACATGATTTGGCATATACAGAATGGCGAGTGTGGGCCATGCACGCACAAGTTCTGGGTCCTTTTATATAAGGGCCTCGAGCATCCTGAGATTCTGGTATCTAGCAGGGGGTCCTAGAACCAATAGCTGGGCAGATATATGCTAACAAATGTATTCTAAAGCTATGATTCATGTATTTGCCCAACAACTACTCATAGAGCACCCACTATGTGCTGACGACTTTGGTGATAAAAATTAATGGTGATGGTTTTAGCAGAAAATTTATCTTTAAGGACTATTTGGGGCTGTCCGTAGCTGAGGTGCACAGATTAGTAAGGAGCCACAGGAACAGAGAAGGAGGGCTGGATGCGCGAAAGGGATCGGGTGGAAGGCAGTCCTTCATAGATTTCTTTATGTGCTTTGTTTATATAACAGTTTTCCACCTAAGCCCCTTTTCCCCGCTGGGCTATGATTTGAAATTTGTTTTTAACATGAATTTTACTTCTTTTCAGTGCAGATCTTCTATGGATCAGTTTGCCAAGGGCGTGCAAGATTGGAAGAGCTGAGAAAAATCAGCGTTGAACTCGTTTTTTTGGTGAGTAGGCTTACTCTGTAGTTGTTCATTTCTGACATCCTTATACCTGTAGTTAGCGATCTACACAATCCCATCCGACGACTCCCAGCACACCCTCTCCTTACACGCTTCTGACCGCTAAGAGCAGCCTGGCAGACATGGGCATGTGCAGGCTTAGACGTGTCTCATGGCCGTCCGTGAGCCGGTCTCCATCTGGTGCTGAGCAGGAAAACACAGGCCTGGTAGCCCATCAAAGGCACCACCTTCTTCCTTCTCAGGTGCTTTGTTGCCTTTTGCATTCACACCCTGTGTTGGCTTGTTCCCAGGAGTGAGGCTGCTTGACCCCTCGGTGACCCCACAGGCCGAGGAATTGTTTTCATGTGGCTCACTGGCCTCCTTTCTCCCCATTCCTCTTGCCCAGTGGTGGTACGGTTGCTGAACTTCTACGGGGTGGTCAGCATTTGATTGCCTTGTTCAGCTTATTCCATGAGTTCTCTTGTGTTCTTACTTTATGCCAAGCACTGGCCCTGCTACCTCATCACCAGGTAGTTAGTGAGTTACTTCAGCGGCTGAGAGAAGGGGGCTGCTGAGGATCAGAGTGCACTGTCATCCCGATGGTGAGTGTGGACACAGCACGGTCTGGCTTGGACTGCCGTATCCTCAGTAGCGTTAGAGTGCCATTCCTGTCATGGTGGTGGCAGGATGCTGGTGTGCCAGCACACTGGCACCTCCTGGGTTGTGATCCTAACAGAAATAGGATTCTGATCCTTCTCAACCCTGACAGGAAGGAAGAGAGGGAGGGAGGAAGGAAGGAAGGAGAAACATTATTCCGTGTTAGAGTTAAGAGGTGACTGTCCCTGGATCTCTGTGGCCTTGAGAAGCTGTACTCCCAAGGGCTTGATGTTTCAGACCCAGAGCGACCAAGTGTGTTCTCACTAGGTAGCTTCACAGAACCAGTGTCACGGGTGAATCCATATGAGTGAGCGGCATCTCCATTAACAGCCGCTGGTACCGCAGCTCTCCTGCCCTTGCGCTCCCAAGAATAGCTGTGTCCTGACTGCTAGTGTCTTTGCAGAGTTTACTTGCCTTTAAAATCCGTGACTAGAAGCCTGCAGTATGCATTCCTCTGTGTGTGCCTGGCTCATTTGGCTCAGTATGTACGTGAAAGTCTGTTATTCAATGTGGTTTACTTTCTTCCTTCCTCACCCTGGTGGTATCTAATTGTGCAGTTGCAGGGCACTTAAGTAGTCTTCAGTTCCTCTTTAATGCTGTATATACATAGGACTTTCTAAAAACATTGAATTTTTTGTGTGTGAGTGCTTTTTCCTGCATGTCTGTCCACAATTTGAGATCCTGGTGCCTGAGGAGGCCAGAGGAGACCATTAGATCCTTGGACCTGGACATATAGATAGTTGTAAACCAACCTGTGGGTACTGGGAACCAAACCTGGGTCCTCTGGAAAAGCAGTCAGTGCTCTTAACTGCTGAACCGTCTTTCCAGCCCCTTATTTTTCATTTTGAGCTTGTGCATGTGTGTGTGCGAGGAGAAGTATGTGCATGTGTGTGTACAGTGCCTGTGGTGGTCGGAAGCAGTTGTTGGATCCTCTGGAGCCTGAAGTACTAGCCTGTTGTGAGCCTCTTGACATGGGTCCTGGGTACCCCACTCACGTCCTCTGCAAACTAAGCTCTCTAGTGAGGATGTGTGCTCACTTCAAACCCTCACGAGGTTGCAGCAACCCATGGGCAGTCATCTCTTAACTCTCTCTAACATGGTCTGTCTAGGCCCAACATTCACTTTTGACCTTCTAATAATTTCTGTGCCTCTCTTTTGGCATAGGTTGTGTTTTTTTTGTTCCTTCAGGGATCACTCAGCAATTTAGGTTCTGTGGAGTGATGCAAAACAGACCAGACTTCTTTGGAAGCAGGGGTGTTGATTTTTTTTTTTTGGATGGCCAAGTGATATGCATACTTCCCTGTGATCATACTCAGCAGGAACAGATGTTTTCCTGAGACCCTTGGGCATAGCCAGGCAGGAGTCCTCTCTGGTGTGCATGTGCTGTGGGAAGGCTGGTCCCTCGGCTCAGACTCATTTTGTTTGCATGGTACAGAAAGGGATTGCAGAGGAGAAAAGTGATTCCAGAGAGAGGTGTGTCTGGGCTGCCCAGAAACTGTCCCAACGCTTTGCACACCAGATCAAGAGCCTGGGAAAGTGACATCCCGAAGGGATTTGGTGTGTGAGACCCAGTGAGTCGAGGGACTCGGTGTGTGAGACCCAGTGAGTTGAGGGAGGTGAGCAGATGAAAATGAATGTGGTCTAGCTGGCTGGAGCTCAGAAGGAAAGTACAGTCTAACTCAGTTCACAAGGTCTGTTTTCTTGTCTTTAGAAAGCCTCGAAACACAGTCCCTAAAGTGTGAATCGTATGCCAGTTAACTGAATGAAATTACTGAACTAGGGAGTGGAGTTTTTGTAACCAGTGTGAGCTATAGAGATTTGCTCTGAGGGGTTCTGTCTTTGGATCACAGCTCTATTTCTTTCTTGCTCCATGACCCCTCAGTTGGCTTCTCAGCTGTAAAATGGGGATGCTATCATGCCCCATAAATTTGCTATTCAGTTTAGTGCAGAAGCGTTCTCTGGGCAAACACTGCCACCGTGGTCATTATCCTTGGTGTGCCCCCACTCTTGTTACTAATATCAGCTGTCTGACTGATGCAATGTAATCACTTTCATCTTTTAAAAAAAAATACATCATGAACCACCCGATTGTGGGACATGCCTTTAATGCCAGCGCTCAGGCAAAGGCAGGCGGATTTCTGGGAGAGTTCCAGGACAGCCAAGGCTACAGAGTGAGTTCTAGGACAGGTTCCAGAGCTGCAGAGAAACCTTGTCTCAAACAAACAAACAAATTATGAGACTAAGCACGTGGAATGCTAACCAAAACGTCAAGCTGCAGAGAGATGTACAGAAGCAATTGTCCTTGTGTCCTTGGTGTCACCCAACAGGTTCCACCGTTGGAAGCTTTAGTTGTTTGCTTGTGTCAGCTCCAGAGACCAGTGGAGCTGAATTCAGAGTGGGAAGGGAGATCATTTTGCACATTGTGATTTAAGGCATCACACTCTTAACTCTTGCTGGACATTTTGTGGTGTCTTGATGGGTCAGCGTTTTTCCCAGGGTCTCAGAGAGTGACTGACTCCATAGACCACAGCCAGTCTGAGGTGTCTTTCCAGCCAGCCGTAGTCTAGGGGTGTCCTCCTCTGTCAGAGTGTTTTTCATGATCTAATGAGCCAGCCTCGTGTGAGAAGGGAGCCTGTTGAGGTGCCTGAGTCAGAAAGAGCAGTGATTGTGAGCTTCCAACCCCAGCTCTCATTCCTCCAGTGTGTGGCTTCCATTTCTTCCTGTGTAGGAACTAGGAATTTGGTTTGGGTTGAGACAGAGGCAGAGGCGGAATATATGACCCCACTAAATGTACTACTGACTTTGTGTACATTTCTTTTTCTTGGTGGTAGCTTCTCTCTCATACCTGTTCAGCATCAGAAGTCCTTGTCATAAGGGAGAGGGTGGTCTTATGTTGAAACTTGTGTTTGCGAGTAGAAAATAAGTGGCCAGACTGTAAGTGATACACGGCTCTATGAGTGTGTAAATCCATTCACACTAACATTACTTTAGCCAACCCCAACATGTGCGCTTTGTTCACTAAAGGGTGTATAATATTTTTGTCTGAACTAAATAATGGGTGTAAAAGCCATCGCGTAGCCATGCATGATGTGGTTAGATGATGAAAATTATACTTAGGTTTATGCACTTATGTACTTCTTTATCTAATGCCCAGAGTATGTTTATTGGGGTGGTTTCCACTCTCAATTCAGGGTACTTTTAGTGTGCTTCCTCCTGAAGGACCATCTTTCTGTAGGCTGACAGAAGACAGTGGAACAGTTAACACACAGGGCTACGAATTGTTCAAGGCTCACGGCCATGGTGATTTTATTGCATCTTAGGGTTTCACATCCGTGAGGAAGGAATCTGGGTTCTTGTGTTTCCTTTCCTCTTGTGTTGAGGGATGAGGAGGTCCGTCCTTGGTGAGAGGCTTATTTTCTGGGGGTTCTCATGGCTGTAAGGCTAATGTTTGTCCTTAAATTTTCAGTTCCCACATTAGTCACACAGTTAATGCTCCATGTAAATGTTGGTTTGGTTTAGATACTGAAGAAGTGAGTGTTTAAGAGCATCATTTGAAATACTAGCATTACCTGGTGCATGTCTTAATCCCCGCAGTTGGGAGGCAGAAGCAGGTGAATCTGTGAGTTACTAAGCCTGGTCTCCGTAGCACGTTCCAGAATAGCCAGGGCTTCATAGAGCCACTCCGTCTCAGATAACAACTGATCCCCAAAATAAAATTAAATATTAGCATTAAGGTGAATGTGACATGTCTGTCATCCTAGCTCTTGGGAGGTCAAGACAGGAGGATTCTGTTTTTGAGGCTGCATTGGGCTTCATAGCTGTGCCCCATTTCCAGAAAAAATTAAATTGAAATGTTGGAATGCATGGAATTAACAAAATAAATTTCTGTATTAGATTGTGTTTTCTCTTAAACATCATGGCTGTCTTGAGCCTAACAGCAGGAACAGCACAGGAAAGCCCTGAAACCGTGCAGCATTTGTCCGTTTGTCCTGGGAGGTGTTCTTGCAGCCTGGATACTGATGCCGTGTCATTTGTTTGCCTGAGAGCCTAATGAATGCCTTGGTCTCTCCTCCATGATGCTGGCTCTTGCTTTCTTGGACAGTGATGGCCTGTTGTGCCAGGTTATAGCACTTTTGGGGATGGCTGGAACCCTGTGTAAGAATGGGTGAGGTAGGCCACCCTGCCTGCCTATGCCATGGCCTTCCCTTCAGTGGTGTAAGAGGTCACAGGACTGGATGGTCTCCACCCACACAGACCTACCTGCATCTCCTTGTTGCATTTTCCTGTAAGCAGGCAGTTGTAGCCTCTGAAACAGTGTTGCTCCCAAGGAAAGCCCTCTTATCTCATGACTGCTTTGTGGGGACCAATCATACTTAATGCAAATAAATTCTACCAAAACAACAAAAGCTTAAAAAACAGAAACAGCAAAAGTAAAGACTGAACATCCTTAATCCAAAATCTCAAGTGTTCCAATACCTAAAACTTCTTGAGAGGGACTGAATTTTGGATTTTGGAACTTTTAGGATCATAGATTTTTGGACTGGGGATAATCCATTGATCTAGAAGTAGAGCCAGTCGAGGGCCCCGTTACAGGGAGACGCCAACTGTGCTGCTGGGGTGTCAGTGTCTCCTGGACGCTGGTCACAGTGCTCTGCCGGGTGTTTTCCTGGTCAGAATGGAAAATGTCTCATGGTGTGACTCAAGCTTTTCCGTACCTAAGGTCTTGCTTACCAGACACCTAGGCTTCTCTTTATAATCAAGTGGAAGTTTGTTTGGTCTTTTTACCTCTTCAAGTAAGCACTTGTGGGTGTGAGGAGAGTTTGAGAAATTCAGGTGCTATTGCTTGTCTTGCCAAAGCCGTGGGAGTCTCTTACAGATCTTCAGTTTCTTAGGACGTTTTCAACCAGTGGTGAGGAAATTCCTTTGTTGTCTGTGAAAGACAAGTGTTCTGGTGTATTGCTGCAGACAGAGAAAGAAATAGCATGCATGTTTAACAAACAGAGAAGGAGAAAGGGGGAGAGGGAGGAAGGGAGAGAGAGAGAGAGAGAGAGAGAGAGAGAGAGAG
>LOJH01020938.1:0-20518 GCA_001685095.1 Ellobius talpinus | reverse complement strand
TGTCTCCTGTGACTTTAACAGTGACTCCCACTCTTCCACCTTCGATGCTGGGCTAGCATTGCTCTCAATGACAACTTTGTAAATCTCACTTCCTGGTACGACAATGAATTCAGCTACAGCAACAGAGTGGTGGACCTCATGGCCTACATGGCCTCCAAGGAGTGAGAAGCCCACCATGGACCACCCAGCCCAGCAAGGACACAGGGAGAGAGAGGCCTTCTGGTGCTGAGCAGTCCCTGTCCTAACTCAACACTTGACACTGAGCATCTCCCTCACAGTTTCCATCCCAGACCCCCAGGATAGCAGGAGGAGCTTAGGGAGCCCTACTCTCTTGAATACCATCAATAAAGTTCATTGCACCCCTCTATTGGTAAAAAGTTTTTGCAAGTTCTTTCAGGGACAATAACAACTAGGTTACATAATGAATTTCCCCATTCCCATTGTTTTGTAAAACTGAGCTTAAAGGAGGTGAAGTGACCTACCCTCTAGCCATTCCACTTGTTAAATTCAGACCTGTGTGATACCAAAGCATGTGTTCCCACTGTGGCATGGAGACCAGAACAAATTTAATTACATAAGTAAGTTTTCTGCATTGATTTTTGTTACCGACATGGAGTTTAATTCAGAAAACAGTTATCTTCCTGGGCAGAAGTCCTATCAAGAACATTAGTCTCTTAAGTAGTTTACACATCTACTATCTAATTAATTGTGAGAAAGCTTTTCCCTTTTAATCTGTATAGCACAATATCAATAGCATATCTAATTTATTTCTGTTCTGGTTAGCTTCAAAATACATTGTGCACTGGACACTTTGCTGTTGAACTGTTTGACATAAAATTTATTCTTTTTTTTAAAAAAAACTTGTTCTAAAGAAAACAATTCTAAAGAAAACAAACAAGTAACATTCATAAAACTAATTCATGGGGTTGATATGAGAAAGAAAATTGTTTAATTCCCATAAAGTATATAGAATATCTGGCATATAGCAATCAATTGAAGTTATTATGTATTTTTGTCATCTAGAAATCAAAACTTAAGAATTTTATCTGCATATTACCCTAATAAACTATCTCTACTTTATGTTAATAACTACTTTTCGTGATCCACTAGGAAGAGAACTGATGATGTTAGAAGGACCAACAAATGTCCCTAAGACGGTGACACTGCTCAGCATTCTTCTCTTTCCACTGGGACTCAGCAAATGCTGACATGGTGTAACTAGCAATGCCACATGACCTAGAGAGCTGTTTTGGGGTTCTTCCTAAAATTCAAGATACAATGTTTTTCTGGAGACTGTCAGTAGTAGTAGAGGGAGCATCTCTAGACCATGCTGGTATAATTTTGTTAAAGGGAGAAGTAATGGCTAGATTTAAGCAGCATTGCTGTTAGTCTACCTCCATTCCATGCTATACACAAGCTTAATAGCAATCTGTATATGTTTCCATTGGTTAAAAGTACTAGTGCCATATGTAGAATAAGTGATTCATCACAACTCAAAAAATGGACTATATCTGATTGAGTTCTAAGCAATACTAATCTTCGGTGGCCAGTCTGGTTGGCCTCTGTCATAGAATATATGGTCTTTCAGCAGAAGAAACACCAACATTATTGATTTTTATTAGTTGCAATCATACTAAGTGCAAGGAAGCTGGACAAAGACTGACAAGTTCACCAGTTCAGAGCCCATCTACATGCACAGTAAGAAAAAGAAAAACACACAGTAACTTAGAACAGCTTCGGTTGTCTTAGACAGCCTAGTAGAGTGAGCAGGCAAGTCTTCTTTGTTTGCCAAGGTGAAAACTCTCCTTTGCTTGCCTTGGCCCTTCAGTGAGGAAAAAATTATTCACCTGGACTTAGTGCCCCCTACAGCTGCCAGCAAAGCAGCTTTGCTATGGAGAGCACAAAGAAGCACAAGACAACATTTGCTAGAAGCAGGGAGGTGTAGCAGCTGTTTTAGGACTAGAAGAGCAACCCTCCCCACACTTTGGCAGCAGTTTTAGTTAAGCTGATTCAGCATTCCTTGCCATACCATAGCAGGTGGGTAAGACAGGGCCCCTCTTACTTCTTAATATAGGGCTAGCGGACAATAGATTTGTGGCTGGCTAAAGCTGGTACTGCATAACGCTGGCAGCTAAAACACAGGATTTGCCTGGCTAGATTCTAGTTTCAGATGGACAGCTGTGCTTGGAGTAGAAGTATATACCTTTGGGGCATACTTGCACTCAAATTATGCTCTGTTCCAAAAGATTCAAATTTAACTGAACGTTGGGGGCCAAATTGGCAACTCTAGTTCTAAAGACTCTTAAATTCCTCTATTCCTGTCCTTTTACCACACATGCTTTCTTTTCTCTTTTTTTAAAGCTCTACCTGTTCATTAAGGCATTGAAACATAGTATTTAAATAAAGAAAACCAGAAAATATACAATATACTAACAAATTTGTTTTGGCATACTGCTTCTGCAGAGAAGATTAAAGAAATGATATATATTATCTAGCCCTTGTCCTCATGGCTGTTTTTCAATAAACGTCTCAATTAGGAATCAATTAAGTTATTTAGTTTACCTCTCATTCTGCATATTTTAATGCAAGTAGAAGGCAAGTCCTATAAACCTAGAGACATATCTTCAGGGAATAAATCTTTATTGCTATAACTCATGCATCTAAATTTTCCTCATCCATGAAGTGAGTAGTAGTCTCGACAAAAATGACTCAAAAGATAATTCAAAACACCACCAGAATCACAAAGGCACTAGTATTTGCAAAGTTGAATATAACTACAAAAAAAAGCTGGTATAGAAAATCAGGTTCTTTGCCTCCTATAATATTGAAAACATACATACAAGTAACATTATACAGATTGAACAGTTTATCTTTAAGAAAATACATGTACATATGTATACATACATGCATGTAACAATCAATGAGAAAGAGGCCATGAATTTGCAAGAGAGCACGGGGTCATATGGGAGTGTTTGAAAGGAGAAAAGAAAGAGAATTGTTAATTATTATAATTGCAAAAATAAAAAAGTTAAAAAGTATAAATTATCCTATTTTATAGTGTCTGAAAGGCCTTATAACAGTTTTAACAGAATTACTGGCATAGCTGTTTTGCCATTTTTTCTCAACATTATCTTGCATAGATTAATTAGCTATATTTCAATGGATTCTATAAACTCTTCTCCAACTTCACATACTCACACGTCATTGGTACTTTCAAATGTGGAGGAAATTGGGGAAGGTTTATCTGTAAAGTTCTGGTTTCATGCCAGAGTATCCCATCTAGAGGGCCTCAGGGAAAGACGCTGACAGTAAGTTATTGTTCTTGAATCTTCTCTTGAATTTAGGCATTCAGATTTGTCTGAGAAATCCCCGAAACCATTTAGGGTACAATACAAAAAAAAACATCTATGATCTATTTTAGTAAGGCTATATATACCAGGTACCAATGAACATATTTAATAATTTCTTCCAAATAACCAGTCACTTAATTCTATTTGAGTATTTTCAATGGTGGTAGTGTGTTGTGAAATCAGTTGAAGTGATTCTACACTGCCCTGGTTGGAGTAACCAGGGCCTCTGCACTCTAACAATACCACACTATTCTGTTTTCCATTTCAACTAGTTTGCACACTTTTGTTCATGCTGATTATTTTTTCCACTAGTATAATTCAGGAGTGGATATGTCTACTTCACACATAGTACAAGATGTTTAAATCATTGTAAGGGTTATAAATCAAGCATACATAAACTCTCTCTCTCTCACACACACACGCACACACAGAGAGAGTTTGAGTAATAGTAGCATCCTGGGACCTTGCAGCTGGAAAAGAACCCGGTAAACCCAGACAAGTTTGTTATGAATGGAGAGAGAGGGAGTAGGAATGAAATAGAGGCAGAGGTAAGGAAAGAGACCAAAGCAGAGTAGGGAGGGGGAAGGATGAGGAAAGTAGCTAAAAAAAACCACTACACTACTAAATCTTTTAGAGTTTACTATTTTGGGTCATTTAATTTATTTTAAAGCATAATAAAATTTACTATAGTTAAGAAGCTGGCAAGTATGGGTGAAGGGAAGCAAGGACATTGGTATGTTCTTATTTATTTGTGTTTTTCTTCCTAATGGCTGCCAATTTTCCAAGTCAGGAAATATCTGTACATGCTCTAGACATCTTCCTGAAGGTATGAAGCTCTCTTGAAACCATCTTATTTGACCATGCCAACAACACTACAGCAAACTACAGTACCCTGAGAAAAAATATACTCTTTCAAGCTTCCTAAATGACTCATTCAGAAGAGAGTAATAAAAAGTAGAGCTAATATTTCCATCCTTTGGAAATATTTATCTCTACACAGTACCACCTTTTAAAAAAATGTCAGAATAGAAAGATACTTAGGAGGCATAATTTGGAAGGCTAAGCAGGGTCTCATTAGTCCTTTCCATCAAGGTGCATCTTCAGAGAGCGCCTAATTAAGTGCCATTTGTGAGGAAGTCATTTCCATACACATCCTTTTAGTGGCCACAGAAAATGCACTAAGAACGAGGGGTATAAGGTACCACGCTTGTTTCAACGAGAATTAAAAAGTGGTTAAAAATTATTTCCTGGATGCATCTCTTCTAAATCATAATCTCTTTGTTAAATGATAATTCTTAAGGTAAAATGGAAACATAAATGTGGACAATAGAAAATTGACCAGGAATTTTTCCCTTTTTATTTGTTCTTGATGGCCTTCCCCCATCACATGTGCAATTAACTTCATTATGCAATCCAGGAGTACAGTCAAAATTTTATAAACAATATAACTGGATCCCTGCTCTCTATAGAACTTCCATAGCAGTTTTAAAGACTAACTCATCTTTAGCCATCCACTCCAAGTCTTCTAGCTGGCTTTATACCGTCATTGCAACACTGTTTTATGACAAGGTGGGAACTCTTAGAGAGGCTAAGCACTAAGGAAATCACGAGCAGTAAGTTCTGTTGAAACCTGCACCCCCATCTGAAGAGAACAATATGAGACATCTGAAAAGGTACATCTGGTTCTCATCTCCACATCTGCAACGCTAAAGCTTTCTCTCTATGTCCACTTGCTCAACTCTCATCCTCTGCCACTGTCTAACCTTCCAAGCCACTTAACCCTTATGTGCAATTTCTTCCTGTCTTTTCTAGAAGTATGCTCTTAAGCAGAGAAAAGGGTCTCTAAGCTTTCTACAGTCTAATCTTTACATGTCACTAGATGTATATCAATAGATACATTTAGTACATACACTTAAGAGTGTTGATTTTAGTTTTATTAGTTCTTTAAGAATCCCACTCAATGTGTTTTGATCACGTTTGATCCCTACCCAAACTCCTTCCATATCCATTCCTCCTTGTCCTACTTGTCATCATGCCCATCTTTTAACAAAGCCATCAAGTCATGCTAATATATTATGTGTGTATACTATATTACATATATAGCATATAGAAATTGCAAAGTAAACCCCAAATTTCCTCAATCCTGGGGTGTGTCCTCTTAGCTATACTATATTATAGATTTTTGTCAGTTTGTTCATTATCTCTTCCATCTTCTGTGTCCTAATGTGTGAATGAGCAAGACACTCATATCACAGTGCTCTTGTGAGTTAAAAAGGTAATAATTAAAAGAGCTAGGAACAGTGCAATGTGCTGTTCAGACCTTGAGGTCACACTCTCTAAATGTAGATAATATTTCAATAATATATTACAGTATTTTTCTCCAAATCAAGAAAAGTTGTCCTTCTCTGAGGACTCTTAGACCTGTACTTTTTTTTAATCATGGTGGTGCTTTTTTATTTTTTGCTTTTCACAGTTAATGATTTATACAAAATGTCACTGGCAGTGCTTAGACTATAATCAATCTTTTCTCCCCTCAGGGAACTCTGAACAATCCAACCTTCTTTTCCTATTCATTGAGGGACTCTGCCTAAAATGACAAACTTATAGATGCTTTCTTATTTTGTAATACAAATGACACATAAGCCACCACTATGATGCCATTATTTCCCCACCATCTCATTTTCCCCTTCTTTCTCATGCCTTGGTAGAAGAGCACTTTATTATAACATAGGTGTTGCTAAGCAGGGGAAATAAAACTGTAGCATAAAGACCTGTTGGTACATTTTAGTTGCCCTTTATATTGTCATTTAATTTTGCTAATTAAATGTAAGTTTTTATCACTGCAGTCACTGAGCAAAATCAATTTCTAGGAGCTTCCACTTTTCTTTTCACATCTCTCAGAGAGTCACAATGACACATTGATTTCTAAATGCAAATATTCCACCACTCACAACAGTATCTTAGTTATAGGTACACAAATATGATAGACTGTTGAGAAGCCTGAAAAACAAATAGGGCTCATTCTTATTTTATTGCATTATTTCAATAATGCAAGTGTTATTTTACAGTGTCTATTTAATAAAATATGATGGTGACCTAGTGAGAAACTACTAAAAGCTAAAATAAAGCCAAAGGAACTAAATTTGCTCTGCTAATATGAAAATGGTTTATACATGTATTTAAAACTTGCTCTTCCATATATTATATTGAATGAATGTATTAATTGTATTTTAGAGGCAGAAATTCATACATGACTTGTTCTTCTCTAACTATAATGTTAATGGCTTTTTTCTTCTTCAAGATTAATTGAGAAACAGAAGTTTTGATAACATGGGGAGAAGGCAAGCCTAAAATTCAGAGGCCTAGATCCTTTTCAACAGTTTGAGAGAGACACTGCCAAGACAGAAACACATCCTTTTCTCCAAGGCGTGTAAGACTCAGTACTTTCCATTAATTTGGTCGAGTCTCAATTCATTTGGCCTATGCTGGTCCTTTTCACCACCATACTACAAATATTCAACCTCTGTTCTCTTAGTGAAGATGAAGTTCTTCTAGTAATCTCATTGGTCAGAACCTTCATTATACTTTGTACATATATATATCCTATTTTATCCTCTTTGCCCACTCTAATTTATCTCCCCTTTTTCTTCCTCTTATTCCTTTGTCAAACAAGAAGTTTCAAATAAACAAAGAAAAATTGTCTCCCAATAGGTTTCTGATTGTCTTATCATATTCTAATGAACACAGTATATGAGACATAGTACATAATCAACAACATTTTGGAAATTTCTATCATGAACATTTTAGACATTCAAAACAATGCTTTTTGTAATAGATACACTTAACATTTCTTAGGCTAGGTCAGTCTGATGTTACTTGAGAAGGACCAATTCTTACAACTGAGGCATATCATCGCAAAGGAGCAAAGTGACAGAAAGGAGGCGGGAGCAAGGCCCTGCCCCAGAATTGGGGTATTGTGTGAGGAGGACACAATAGCCTGGTAGGCCTATGGCTTCAATTAAGCATCAACTTCAGCTCCTGCTTCAGAGGCTTGCAATGGATGAGAAAATACCCAGCACTGTGTTCTCTATGGGCACTCAAGTAATATTTGTTGGCTGACTTAATTGAGCTATATTTGCAAAATGGCAAGGATGTGAGGAAACTTTCCTACCTAAAAAGAAAGCATTCACAGTGCTAGACATTTGGTAGGCAAATAAACAGTATAATTTCAGCCTAAAAGGAAAAATATTCATTCTCTCATCCAATAGACCTAGTGGCTAGGCAACTCAAATGTCAGTAACATATTTCTGGAAATTAATTTTAAATATCATAAATTGTATGTCATCAGCTTTGAAGACATTTCTTTCCTTCCTTTCTTTCCCATTCCTTCAAATGCAGAAAATGCAACTAATAAACTTCACTCTCACTTGTATGGGAAGGTTTGCAAAAAGAAGCAATGTGTCCAACAGTGCATAGGAAAAATTAAATTTAAGAGCCATGCACTGGATGGTGTTTTTAAATAAGATGTACACAATAAGTGGTGCATTTCCAGAGCAAAACCAAGTCAGGAATTTGCTCATGACTATAACGCTGCACTATTATTTACCTCAATTAACCTTCTGACTATCAAGGGGCAGATTTCTCTAAGATTTCCCAAGGATCAATATCCAAGGTAAGCTTCAGTTTCATCTATATAAATTTTTACTATATTTCAGATGAACTTTCCTTTGCTTGAAACGGTTGCCTGGAGACATTTAGCTCCTTTTATTGTCTTCAACACATCTAAATGGTAATGTAGGAGTAGGTTTCAGATGTTAGAAGTTCAGTTGAGATCTCATGAAGGTCAATGTCATTTTATTCATTCTGAAAGTCCTGTTGACTGCTTCACTAATATTACATACCAATGAATATTTCCATTCTTAGTATTCTTACTGCCATTTTTTACCTGTACAATGGCTAATAATTACTCGGCTAATAATCAAGCCCATCATGTGGTGAAATAGAGGAAGAAACAGAAAACCATGCTGAAGAATATTTTGTTTGGTGAACTAAAACATAGAACTACTGCAACAAACTGGCACTAGCCAATAATCATCTTCTAGTGTGTAGGAAAGTAGAGGGACTACAGGATTGTTGCATTATATTAATGATAGTACAACTTGCCTACATTACATGTGGTGTCAGGCACTATGTGAAGTGCTGTATCTCAAAGCTCAAAGCACAAGAAACTTTGACAATTATCGTGTCTGGAACATTTATGTTACTGTTGAATAAATATGCTTAGAAAATTAAGGTGACAAGCTTAGTGTGAGTTAAAATGGTCAAGTTGCCAGTTTCCCTCCTTCCTCTCTAAAGGGTCTTGGTCTCTTGCTCAGTATTTCATAAAATTACCGAGGCTTGTCTGTGTACATTGCTCCTGGAGAAATTTGAGTTTTATTCTGCATCATTGAAGAATGAATTGCAACACATTTTTACCATCTCTGGAGAGGTAGAGGGTATCACTCATATGCCATAGTGTACATACGGAGACTGGAGAACACCTTTGTAGATTTGATTCTCTCCTACCTTCATAACGACTCTGGGGACTCTGGGGATTGAACTAAAATATCCTATTTTCTTTTTGCAGATATACCATCTCATAGCCAAATATTAAATATCCTTCCAATTGAACTTGCTAGTTAGAAGCTATAAGACTAGTAGTTAAAGGTAAAGAGAAAATATCATTTCTAATCCCACTGGGAGAAAGGGGAAGAGCTGTACTCTCTCTCTCCTAAAATGAAGAAGGGAAAGGAAACCCACAATTTCTAGTGAAGCTTGTATTGGCAAGAAGGATAGAGAGGGAAGATAGCTGTCTAATTAGAAGTCGGGAAGGAGAAGAGTTACAAGGTAGAGCAGAGTGAAACTCAGTCTTCATTTCTATGTGCACAGACCTCAGCAGACAGCTGGAAACCTGTCAGAGAAGGAGGCCTTGGAAACAAGCTGAAAGACATTGGAGAGACTTTTAACCAAAACAAACAACAGCAGGGGATGTGGTTGGCAGTACCGAAAAAGCAAAGGACTCTGTGAGTCACTCATACAGTAACTTTGAATGAATGGTATCATATCTCCATTTTGTTGTATAGGTTAGTTGTTTAACAGCTGGTACTATCAAATATATAATAGATGTATATATGTAAAATTTAGACATGTGTTCTTATCTCAAGCATGTAACATTACAGACAGAAAAAAATCAAGCAAAAATATAGACTAGAAAAATTACCCAATATCTTACTAAACTAACAGTTTTATTCAATATTTTTCATCTGCATATTTAGTCATAACCATAATCAAAATGTAAATGTAATAATGACTATATCATTTTTCTCACTAATTTACTTCTGTCATTTTACTAACTACTGCTTTACAATACAGTGAAATACCAAGCATAAGGTTATTTTTTCCATCACTTTTTTATTATTTAATGTGTTACTGAATTTTTCTTTGTGAAAATAATAGTAGCAATATTGACAGTAATAGCCATTTTAACAGAATCTACCATATGTCAAATGTTCTATAAATACTCTTTCTAAGTTATATTCAAGTCTGCAAGGTAAGTAGAATGAGCTCTCTCTTATAAACAACAAAAGAAATGTGTAACCAGAGGTTAAGTGACTGATTCAATGTCAGAGCTCTAAGCTCTGAAGTAGATCTGCCTGGTTCAATGGTGCTATGTTCTCACCACAATAAGCCAACTTTCCACTGCAGGGAGTATCTTTATTCTTCTAATTTGGAATGCTCAATTATAAACTTCTAAAAGCAGAAGTATAAGTGTAAAGAGGAGAATCACTTTAATACTGATGAACACTTACTCCATGTTGTTTTCTATGAGGGTAATATTACTGTATCTTTTTGCAAAAAGAAATTAATTTGAGATATAATAAAAAGGGGTAAAGTCATGTGTGAGTGACAGAAAGACAACTTTATGTTGTAAATAGAATTTTAATCATCAATGTCATGAAACTGGGTTCTGTTTAGAAAACCCGAGAGTGGGAAATATTTTTTACCTCTGGATCTCAATAGGTTCACATAAAATCTATAAATGAATGGCTGCATCCTGAGCACTCATTAAAAGAAATTCAGGCAGACTGCTCACTTTGGACTAGGATATGAATTCCAGAAAGAGAATCACTCCTAGCCTAAAAGCACGAAAAAATCAAACAATCTACAAAATCACACTTTTTTAATTTAGAGAGAAGTTTCAAAGCAGTCAACAAGCCTTAAGTCTGAAGAAAGGCGTGGACTCACGTATGGCCACAGGGGGAACAGACATACATAGAAGCAGACATGAAGAAGTCATATATTTTTTAAGTGAATTACTAAAGGCCCAGCATGAATCTGCAAAAATCTCAGTAAGTGAGATACAGGATGTAATTGCAGACATAAAGGCATTTCTGTGTAGATTTATGGCACAAACATAATGAAGGAAGGTGCAACCCTACTAGGATGGGGCAAGAAAATGAGAGAGAACATTTCTGAACCACACAGAAACATACACACTCTCTTTCTCTCCCTCCCCCCTCATATACACAAGGCTTAAGAAACTATGGAAACCAGATGGAAATGGAGTAACATGTTTATATTGCTGAGAGAAAATGTCAATAGAGCTCCTATGGCTGTAAATATCTTCCAGAAGTAAGGAAATCATGCATTTCATTAGTAGAAACCTCAAACTATAAGGGACATTAAGGCCTTTAGTCTTAAGCTCTTCAAACCAGATACAGAATTGAATTTTTATAAAGAAATAAAAATCTTAGAAATAAATTAAATGTTAATATAAAAGGCATTATTTTTATTTTATCTAAGGAACTTGACCATCCAACCCCCAAAAACAATAAGCATAGAAACAGTGAATATATAAATAAATTTTTAGCACAATAGTAAGTTTTATTATATGTAAAAACAAAATTAATAATAATCATAATCATCGCACATCATCTGGTATACCACACAGCTGAGTGTAAGAGCATTCCTTGACTTTCATTAACATAAAAACTATATTAAAGTATTTATTGTGGTGATAGCTATATGACTATAAATATTTGTTTAAACTCATGAGTGAATTTTATTAATTTTATACTAAACCCGGAGTTTTTTTTAATAAATTCTCATGCATAATATACCTTTTTTTTTACCTTTTTGACTGTTCTTCTGGTAAGGACATCACAGCTCTGATGTCCTCTGATGGATGTTCAATTCTTACCTTACTTGTACCATTTGGTGACAGAGGAGTTGCTATACTTCTTAGAGGAATTACAAATGCATATATACATATATACATATGTGTCAGGAACTGAAATATCTATAGAATATACATATTCTACATGTATCTGCCACAAAAAGGTATTTTGCTGCCCATGTCTGTGGTATTTTATCATTGTATCAGGAGGTAAAACTGAGAATGTTAGCAAGCATGAAATAAAAATTAGCATAAGCAATATACTTGGCTTTATGCCATTATTACCGTCTGTGGATAATTGATTCTGTTTATTTGAAGAAAAGGAAACTTTTGTCCTTTTGATTATCACGCTCTCTGTTTTTCGTACTTGCTAAGCTTCTCTCTGTATGTAGGGCTTGCCAACATTGCTCTTGCTACTCTGTGGAATGTACTTTGGTGAAAAAATTTAAAAAGCACCTCTCACTCCAATGTGGGTAGATAAATTAGAGAAGAAGCCTCATGTCCTTCTAGAGAGCACCCTTGTGTCAATGGGAAAGAAGATGTTTCCTTTAGGTCTATATTAGGGCACTGCTTCACAATGTATATAACTATGACCTGTGATCAGTGGGCAGTAAGGTTAGCTAGTAGGGACACTACTCTTGGCTTCAAGAGAAAGGCCTTAGAAAAAGAAGTGCTTCTTTGTGCAGAACCTTATATTTTATAACATATGATAAAGAAATAGAAATTTACCATATTTTTGAGTACAAGAAGCAGGCTGGACTAAGGTGACAAGGCTATTTGCAAGTCTTTATTATTGTCCTACCCTGCTGGCATGTCTTAATATCCACTATGACAGCACTTCATGCTTTATCCTCCTGATAACAGTTTTTAACTTTTCAGGAAGTAGGTCAGCATTGATCCTGCAATCTAAATGAATTTTCATGTTTTATCTATCTATATTGCTATGAATTTTCTAACAGTTAATGCATGACAATTAAAATTATAAAGCTGTCTGTTTACTTATATACTATATGTGGGTGTTTTAAACAAGCCTCTCTACACATGCATACTTGATATGTTTCAGTATTATAAGGCTCAAAAAAGCAGGACATACACTTGTTTCATTCATTAGTTCATCCTGAGAGATTATCATAATTCCTGTGGCATACTTAGTGTTTAATATATAATTATTAAGTAAGTGTAACACCCCGCTCCCCCACGGAGACTGAGTTTCTCTGTGTAACAGGCCTGGCTGTCGCGGAACTCACTCTATAGACCAGGCTGGTTTCAAACTCACAGAGATCCACCTGCCTCTGCTTCCCAAGTGCTGGGATTAAAGATGTGTACCATAGCAAGTGTAGCGTTTCTTGAGAAATTAGCAAATTTTACACATTTGCAGACTCGTGTGCACTAATATAGAAAATTAATAAACTTTGCCTATCCATAATAAAACATTCAATTTAAAGTTGAATATAAATAACTGAAAGTCATTAATACATATTATAAAACAAATGACATTATTATTTTGGAACATTCTATTTGATTTTTTCCCCTTTCATTCGAAGAGTTTTATTTTTGCTTTTAATTTTGCATCTTATGTTCATTGGTTCAATATAATTTTTTCAATCCATTTTTGCATCAATAAACACTAAATTTTTAAACCTCAATGACATATTTTAAATTGATTTGCCTATCAGATTTATGCACTGTACTTTATATGCTGCATTTTATTTGCATTGTTAGGGTTTAACTCACATTTGCTGTTATTAGAAAATTAAGCATGAATAAATAACCTAGTTCCACTTACCAAATAGATTCTTCCATAAGTACCAAGACCAATGGTTTTATCTAGTGAGAATATTCCAGTTGGATCCTACAAAATGTAAAACAAAAATAATCAGTTTTCTTGAAAAAAATATGTATTGTTCTTTTAGAATTTATAAAACAAAAGGCACTCCCTAGAACATGTTCTTTGATGAACCCATGTCCCCAAATAGGTAAAAATGTCCTTAGACTGAGTATAGTCACTTTTACACACATCCTAATGGATTATGCCCTCATGGATTATCTTCCTGTTTACCAAAAACATGGTTCAATAAATTTAATTTTTTTAATCAACAGCAGAGATTTTAGAAAATTTTGTATGAATCTTGAGTAGATATCAAGTCATACATAGAATGGTAGAGACATTGGCAAATAATTGCGAATCCAGAAAGTGTACAGAACACAAATATTTAATGATTTTATAAAATAATTTTATCACTATAAAAATGCAAGATAAAAAATAATAAACAGAAAGCTACTTAGTGTGAGGAGAATACATGAAGAAAGTCATAGATTTCTTAAGATTAGTATGATACTTTCCTGGTCTAGCAAAACTATCAGGCAAATGACAACTCTGGCTCAACCTTAGTCAACAAGTACACAAGAAGTAGTCAGAACAATGGAGTTTTAGCTCCAGAGCTGCTATTTACTAACTATACAACTCTGGGTAGCTTATTTATTCTCCTGGGTTCCATTAGCCCACGTGGAAAATGAAGGCATTATGTCCAGTGATTTCTGAGTTCTAATATTTTATAAGAAAAAAATCAGGTTCTTTCATCCTAAAATCAAGACATTTCCACAGTATTGACAAAGTTAGGCAGCAACCCAGGATCATACTTCCTTAAAACACTCATTGAAGTTGATATCACAATAAAGTCACGATTATAAGCAAGTAAATCAAGATACATCTTCCTACTGAAAGTTAAAAAAATGTTTAAATGACAGCTTTATTATTTGAGAAGTAAAGTCTATTTCTTATCTAGTATACAGCTTTTTCTATGACTGTCATCTTTTTCTATGACTCTCTGCAAGGTTTATGGGGAAGAGGTAAATGACAAAGGAGTTAGTAAGAACCAGCTTTTAGGGACTATCACTTTAGCATATTTCATTCAAAGAGATCATTGAGATTTTTTCACACCATTAGCAATTCAAAATTTATTCATTTCTTCTCTGCTGTGTGTGGACATGTTCATACATGGCATGACACACAGATGGAGGGCAGAGGACAACTCCTGAGGAGTCTGGTTTTTGACCTAGTAAGTTCCAGGGACTGAAGTCCAGTCTTCAGACTTGGGGGCAAGCATGATTACCTGCTGAGTCATCTCGCAGGGCCAGGTTCCTTAAAACAATCAAACAAGTTAGCTAACTCCTATTGGGTAAGCTATTGTTTTTATAAGCGCATTTGTGTTTAATGTGATAAAGATGCCATCTTAAGCAACTCTCATTGTCTGTCAATATAGCTGGTATCTCTGAATTTTCAGAAAAAGTCAGAAATTTATCTTATCCTATTTCTGCCTACAGCAATAAGCATGTCTTATAATGAGATTTTGTCAGATGTCTACTCAAAAAAAGAAAGTGAGGAGCTGTAAAGTGCAAACCATAGAACCCTCATTTTAGCTTCCTTAACATTGCCAGAAATCTGTTTTCTAGTCACAGACAATGAAACCATCTTAATTACCCTAACACTCACTTTAAATAAAATAATACATTTTTAAACTTCAAGTTTTAAAAGCATGTCAAACTTAGTATTCTATGTTTTAAGGCTAATGTTTTCACTCAGTTTGTGTGATGTTGTTGATCCAAGTCTCATCTGCTTTACAACTAAATGCTAACTAAATTCAGGTAAAAAGAGGGAAAAACTGATTTTTAAATTAATACTTCAGTCATTCCACTTTTATTTTGGATTATAAAATAAGAAACCCAGATTCCTAGATCTTCTCTCAAAAACTGAAATTTAAAAAAGGGGGAGGGGTCAACTTATTTCTGAGCCAGAAACCATTAGGCAATTTTTAAAACTATTTTTCACATATTTTGACGTATCCAACTTATCTCTACCAAGTTAAAATCCCTTTGGAAGTCGGAATTTGAGAGTTGTTTCTTCTGAAGGCAGGAGGAGCTGGAAAGAGCGCCACAGTGGCTAATTTTCTTAAGGGTGTGTGGAAGAAGGGAGCAGAAGAACCACTAGAAGGCAGTGTTTCCTGGTCAAGGAAGACACAGTCCTAGCTTGATCAATAAAACTAAATGCGCCTATACAAAAGAGGAAAGAAAAGCAATACACAGTCAACACAGGTAGCAGAGTTTCCAATGTACTTACGTTCACTTAAAGGTTAGGGAACATGTTCCACCAGTTACACAGCAAAGGGGTGGGAATAAACACTGGAAGTATAGAGAGACAGCAGAGGATTTCTTCCACTAGTTTTAATGTTACAAAAGGTCCTTTTAAGAAAAGAACTTATGAGTAGAGTTCCTAAAATGTTGGTTCGAATGAGCTAAGTACTAGAGCAAAACTCAGAGACAATGGCAAGTATGAGCTTCGCAATCAAATCAGAGCTTAGAGAAGAAAACCTTTATAGATGACTACTTCATAATCCATGGCTTGACTATTCTCTCCACAAGACTCATTTAGAAATCTTGTTTAAAAATAAAGAATCCTTAGGCTAGTAGGAGATTATGAAATCAGAATTCCCTTGGACAGACAGTTCTTTTAAGATACCAAGATGATTCTCAATTCATGTACCCTGTGTGTTCACTAACATGAGGAACAAACCCTGTCCTAGGGACAAGGAATGTGGCTCAGAAAATAGATTGAACTGCAAGGTCAAGCCGAGGCAGTATTCTCCATGTGATGGATGTTATGCTGGCTATTTCAAACCTGGTGCCCTCGAAGGCAAAATTGGTTTCCAAAAAGTAGCTGAGGAACTTGGTCAAGTGGGAAGCTTCTCAGGACTGAATGTGGAACTCAGGTTTTGCCTTCTGAGTGAAGAATGGGGAAACTGGATGTGATAATTAAATATAAGCCTAATGTATTTCAAATATAGCATTTGGATCATGTACTATTTCAGATCGCTTCTGCCACTACTGCCCTCACAGCCTGTCTAATCCTGACCCCAATATAGATTAGGAGTACACATGGCAGTGTCAAATACCAAGGCCAAAGCCACTAGGAATGTCATTACCATACTGGGCAGGAAATGCTTGGGGACAATCGTCGTGAAAGACCAGCTAGATTTGGCGAAGAATAAGATTGAGTTATGCAGGCTTACTTGTCATACATACATAGATAATAAATTATAAATTAATCAAAATGTTATATACAATTCAGTTATAAACACATACATCATTGCAATTGTCTTTGCAAAGGAAACATAAAATCACAAATCTCTGTACTTTTCTTCTCCTATAGGAAGTATATATTCAGTTAAAAATTGGGAAAAATTAGAGCAGGTCATTAAAAAGTGTGATTATGTGGTGACCCATATTTACTACCAGCACATAGAAAATAAAGGCAAAAGAACTTGGAGCTCAAGAGCAGTGTCAGCTATATAAATAGTTGAAAACCGTCCACGGCTACACGAAACCCTGCCTTAAAAACCAAGAGCAAATATGATTGAATTGATAATTGCAATGGCTTTCGTATTTTATGTCTCTAAGGCCCTATGCGAAAGGTTTCATAATTACATCAAAACAACATTTATGATTGTGAAATTTATATAATTTTTCTCCTCTACTTTCACTACTGCTTAATGTTTAGGTATAAAACATTATCTAATTAAAAATACCACATAAATTTATATCATTTTTTGTTGTTTTGTGTCACAAAGAGAGTCTTTTTGGAAGCTCAGGCTATTCTAGATTACTATGTAGCCCACACAAGCCTCAAAGTCATGGTCCTTCTACTTCCATGGCTCAAATTTCCATCCGTTTCTTAAATTCTGAATTGTACTCCTATACAAGCTTATACTCTCTAGGGGTTCTGGTTTATTTTCATTTACTTGAACAATCACAAAGAGTACCTAATGTATAAATACCAAACCTATATTTACTTGTACTTCTACACTCTCAAAGATTTGCATATATGTTTATGTGTACCCATGTGATAAGGGAATGGGACCCAGGGCCTGTGCAAGCCAGGCATGCACTCTACAGCTCAGCCAGGCCACAACCTGGCCTCCAAGATTCTTTGTGATCAATTTGGCCATTCAAGGTTTGAATCTCTCATCATTATCTAGCTGTGTGCAAACTGTTTCACTTAGCAGGAACATATGCCATCATTCTTCTGTCTGTCGCATGTGTCCTATTGAAGATAACTATTGCAAGGGACACTCACTGCTCTGCACCCTTTCCTTTGCTTGGTCAGTTCTCTATGCATCAAAATGCAAATGTCTATCTAACTTAACTATCAATTCATCTATTCATTTACTTACAAAGTCTTCACGAAATAAGTTAAAGGTAAAATAAACATTAAATGTAAAAAAACTACACCTTGGTGACTGAAGAAACTGCAACATTACATCTCTAAACATCTGCTATAAAGAAAATGCTGAAGAGCATGTCACTCCTCAGCTATATTTCTCTTCTTGGAATTTAGATCTAGGGAGAGGGGAGCATTACCCATGATTTGCTCAGATAGTACAGAAAATTACTCTAATATAAAATTCTGAAATATAAGAATTTTCCTAAATTGAACCTTCCATGATGATTTAAAATGAGGGAAAATATCATTTTTACCCTATTTTTTGTGTCTTTTCCACATTCCCCAACATTACAAATCCACTTTTTCTTTTTCTCCTGTACCTATTACCACCCTCACCCAGTCTTGAGAATGCTAATGTTCTAGTGAACTATAAAATCAAGATTTAAGCCTTTTTGCTTACCTCATGGACTCTCGTCAGATCTTTATGTTCCAAAGCCATAACCCGGTGAGTTAATCCTGGGAATTTATCCCCATTGTTTGTGGGAATAGCGCCTTTATGTTTTTTGCTATTGTTGTTCTTTGGGTTTGGAATTCCCTGTGCTATAATTTCTATCCTCAATTTGATCCTTTTTAGAAATCAGTTTATTTCAGCTTGTCCATGTGTGCACACACACGCTCACACACACACACACACGCACGCACGCATGCACGCACGCGCACATGGCAAATGCTGAGGAGGCAAGGAGGTCACTCATGGGCTTTAGTCTTATTTAGAATCAAATCAACCTTAGACTGCATTGAAAAATTCTGTTCAGAAGGCAATTCACCAACTGAAGCCTCCATAATCCAGATCTCATGTGTCCATCCTGGAAAAGAAGTGATTTCAGATGTATGTGGGATGAAAAATGGTTTAAGTTTTTTAAATTCTTTGATCTTATTTTATGAAGTTGCAGCATAACAGCAATTCTAACAATTGACATATGACAGTTTTGTATTGAAGCACGTTCTTTTACTGACTGATAACAGTTTGCTAAAAATATTAGGCATGTAGATCACCTCCCCTCACCACAGACCACACCACATACTGTGAAATTATTAAAGGAGGCCTTGGGAGTGGCCCATTTTTAGGGAGTCGGGTATCTGTCATCATTAACAACATGTATCTTTAAGTGCCAAACATTCACAAAATTAATTAAGTCACGATGACTTTGAATAGTCCTATAACCTCACGGTTAATATTTAGCTTTTCTCAAGGCAAGGAGGCCAATGCCCCAAAATCCACATGCTTGGCGATCATTCCAACACAGTGCCTGGTTAGTTCCCCTTTGGAGAGTCTAGCAGACGTTTGCATTCAAGATTGGGTGCAAGTGAAATGCCAATCTAAAAAGGGAACTTGAAAAATGGATTTGGGTGGGATCCAGTATCAGCCAGAAACCAGATGCCAATGAAATAAACGGTGTTGTTACAGTAGTAAGCCTGTTGTTTGCGATGGCTTTAATGGCTCACCACTCAGTTTCTATGTGACACGGAGCAAAAGGAGACCCTGCACATGATAACCACAAACGAAGAATTACATTTCATTATCTAGCGGACATAATACATTGTTTTAAAAATTAAAAGGCCATGTTCAGAATTCAGTTCTTATCCAAGCGGCGTCGAGTTCTTTTCACTCCAGCAACACTAAGTTGAGAACATTCTCCTGGTAAGAGTAAAGTTTTAGCAACTGCTACTATAGTGTTACTACGATTCTTCATTTTTCTAGTGCTCATTACTTTTTTTTAAGGGAGTCACCTATAGATAGAGAGATCTCTTGGGGGGCGGGGGGAGAAGCAAAGGAGATTGTCAGCCACTTGTCCGCTCTAGGAACGCGCCTATTACAGGTACCCAGGCACTACTAGACAATGCTGGCTCTAGTTAAGAAAGGTCCCACCCTTTAGCACCCACTTCTTTCTCCCCAACCTCACCCTGTCCCTTTGCTTTTTGTGGCCTTCACCTCAGCCAGGAGCCCAGGGACGCTGATTCTGCACAAGAGCTTCTCTGGCCCATCCCAAGCCATGGCCCGTCGAAGTCCTGGCCTAGGCACTGGAGGGTGGGCTTTCTTCCCCAGGCTTTCTAAGCCTGGGAAAGAAGCGCACAAGAAGAGCGATGGCCTGGTGTCCTTTACTTACCGGTAAGCGGCCCAGATCTGTCACCTCCTTGTCCCTCCAACCCCCTGGTCCTGCCATGACTTCGAGAAGACCGAAGACGGAGACCAAGCAGGAGTGCTGGGACCGAGTCTCTGAGTTGAAGGAGGAAGAAGAGTTTAAGGGGGTCCCGGGGAGGGAGGAGGGGATGGGAAAAAGGAGAGGGGAGGTGGGTTTGTGTCGTGGGAGAGGAGGGGGAAAATGGAATGGCAAAGAACAAGCCTAAGGGAGGAGGAAGAGGGAAGCTCGAGTTTTCGAGAGGCGGGAAAGAAAGTTGTGCTAAGGGCAAGAGAAGAGAGCTCCGTCCGTCCGTCCGTCCGAGAGACGAAGAAGCCAGAAGGGTGCTCCGCGGCGAGAGCGCAGGGCGGTCCGGGCAGGGTGCGTCTTTCAGGGTGAGGAGGGGGGCGGTGCAAGACCAAGGGGCCCGGAGGAGCTGGAAGGGGATTGGTGGAGCGTCACGTCGCCAGGTGGGCAGCCGCGCAGCGGGGAGGCGAGTCAGGGGGGCCCGGGGGCAGAGGGAACCTCTAACGGTCTTCAGGCCGGCCCCTAGCCG
>LOJH01020937.1:8129-20519 GCA_001685095.1 Ellobius talpinus | reverse complement strand
GCTGGCCTCAAACTCACAGAGATCCACCTGCCTCTGCCTCTCGAGTGCTGGAATTAAAGGCATGCACCACCACTGCCTGGTGCTTTATTTTCTTTAGATAGACTCTTTGACAGGGGATTGAAGCATGTTATTAGATGCTTACCAGAAAGACTAAATTAATCTGTTCTACAGAGCAATTCTATTCTACAGAGTTTCCTAATATTATAAGATTGCTATGTAAATCCTTGTAATACTAAGGATTTAATTGTTCTTATACCTTTGCTAAAGTTGTAGATCAGTACAAATAAGAATACAACAATAACAATATAAACCTCACTAATTTTGAATTTCTTAAATGAGTGTTTAGGTTGAAATTTATAAAATTTATAAGCTATCTACTTTCTACTTAACAGCATATATTTTTCATTGGCTTAAAAATACTATTCCCATATTTCATATTATAGATAAGAACAGATTGTTACATGTCTTGCAAATATTTACCACTGTCCCGTTTTTTGTTGTTGTTTTTTTCTCCCTGAGACAGGGTTTCTTTATGTAGCTTTGTCTGTCCTCAAATTTGCTGTGTAGATCAGCTAGGCCTTAAACTCAGAGATCACTTGCCTGTGCCTCCCAAGTGCTGGGATAAAGACCTGAGTCAACACACTTGACTGCTGTCCAGGTTTTGTTTGACTTAGTTTTTTCCTTTTCTTTCTTTTGGTGCTAGGACTCAAATCCAGGGCCTTGTGTATGGCTGTTAATTAAAAAAATTGTTTAAATATTTATTTATTTTTAATTAATGTGTATATGTTTGCCTGTTTGAGTCTTTTTATGTGTCCCACATGTGTGCGGGACTTCATGGAAACTAGAAGAGGATATAGGATCCACTAGAACTGGAATTAGCCCATAGTTATAAGCTGCCAAGTAGGTGTTGGGAAATAACCCTAGGTCCTCAGGTGGAGCAATATTTTCTCTTAACTTCTGATCCATCTCTCCACTTCCCTAGAAGTAATTAGGTTAGTAAAGTTGAGACTTATATTCAGTAAGTGATCCTGAGATAAATTGGGGTAGGAACCTGGTAAGAAAATTACGGAGCAAAGGTAAGTTGCATAGCAGAAATGGTCAGGCCTCAATCTCCCGAGATTGTAGAGGACCTGGGAAAAGCCAACCACTTCTGAAAGACTGTTTATAGAAATGTTCATAATGTATAGCTGTAATGGACTTTATCACTCCTTTACCCCAAACTGATAAAATACAGTAAATACTACCAAGTTGTTTTACTTAAGGAATAATGGAGAGTTTTGACATTGATAAGAGAACCAAAAGTGTTAATGGTTTGGAGAGAAAGACCTGTTAAAACATACTAGAGCCAGCTCAAGAGAACAGCATAGAACTGACAGTCAAACACCAGTACAATAAAGTATACATGAATTTACTTTCATTTTCTTCAGGAATTGTGGAATTTTATAATGCTTTTAGATGAGTTGGCATGTTTTTTACATTTGTCATTGTAATTAATATGTTAAATCCTTAAACATGGGGCTGGAGAGATGGCTCAGCTGTTAAGAACACTTGCTGCTCTTGCAGAGGACCTAGGTTTGGTTCCCAGCATCCACATGGTGCCTTTTAACCGTTACCTATAAACTCCATTTCTAGGGAATCTGACAACTGCTTCTGACTTCTAGAGGTACCAGGTACACATATACTATGCACATATATATATATATACACACATGCAGACAGAATACTCAAACACAAAATAAGAATAAATCATTAAAAATTCTTTAAGAATGTTTTTAGTAGATCCAAGTTTAGAATAATTCAGTGAATTACTTGGATTTTCAAATTGTGGTTTAGTCCTTCAAAAATTATTTCATTTTATGTGTTACCATATATGACAAATGGGCCATTTTTGGAGTACTTGTTTATTCTTTTGTAGAAAGTTCAGTGTATTTGAAGGTAACTGAAGCATGCCTGCTTTAAATCATTTAAACCTATTTTGTTATGTAGGTCTTCCTGTGTTTTCAGAAAGTTGCTGCAGAAATCCTGGGAATCAAATTAAACAAAGCAGAAATAGAACAGTCACAGGTGATTATCTTAAAATTTATATTTTAAAAAGTAACAAATTTCTTGTGCCATTAATTTTTATGCATCAATTCTTTCCCATTTATTTTATGTATAAATCACTAAACCCTTGGAAACAGATTATATGTATAATGACTGTTTATTGTAAAACATGAAAAAATAATTTTTATAAAATGATGATATTCATGTAATTTTTGTCCCATTTGGTGGAGAAAAGGGAATAAAAATTTTATTAGTTCTTTCTTAATGGATTAAGGTTCAGAGAATCCTGTCTTGTATTTCTTCTTGCCTGTTTGAGAGAAGACCTCTCTCTGTATGTAGCCTCTGTTGGCTTCCTCGTGCCTTCCCCTCCCATGTGCAGAGATTTTAGACCCTGCTTGTACTTTTATCTTTTTATCTTTAAAATATGTGTAATAATATTATTTCTTCATATTATTTTGTTATTTTAATAACATTATTAGTTACTAAAGTTACTAGACAATCTCATAAGTTAATATCAGCATCCGATAACTTAAAAATGCCATTGTAACTTCTCTGTAAATCATACATTTCATAAAACAAAGACTTTGAGTAAGAGTAATCTGGTTAGAAGCAACAAACTTTTTTTCTAAATTTCTCCGTCTACCATTCCATGCAGCTAAAAACAATTGTTATCTTTTCACATCTTTCAATATTTACTTGATTATTTCATACATTAATTCTGTGATGTACTCTTATGGTTATGTGAATGTGAATGTGTTAAAGCAGTTAGAACTAGCTCCCTTTTCTCTCCCAATAGCCCCCTTTTACTTATGTATCATACGTATTTGTTATATATGTATGAATATATAACATATATATTATATATTTCATGCCAGATATTTTCTATAGAAAGGTGTATGAGAGAAATAGGATTTCTTTGTGATTCTTATTCCTTATTCCTCTTAATGTGCTCATCTCCAGTTCTATCAGCTCGCCTGGAAATGGCATACTTTCATTCTTCTTTTTGGCTGAACTTAACTACAAAGTGTACATGCATCCCATCTCTTTATCTGTTCACCTGTTGCTTGATACCTGGACTGATCCAAAGTAATGTCTGTTATAAATACTTCTATAAAAATGGGTGTATAAGTTTCTGTGTAGTATGTTGAGTTAGATTCCTTTGCATGTATTCCAAAGAGTGATATAGCTGGATTGTATAGTAAGTTCAGTTTCAGTTCTTTGATTTTTGTAGTGGCTTTCCCTAGTTTACATTCCTACCAGCAGTTTATAAAGGTATCCACTCCCATCCTTGCCAGAATTAGTTTTTTAATCAGTAGGCATTCTGACTGGGATGAGATGGAATTTCAGTGTAGTTTTGGTCTGCTTTTTCCTGATGGTTAAGGTCATTGAAAGCATTTTCATGTATTTATTGGTCATTTGTACTTCTGTATGTATCTCTGATTCCCTAATTGTATATTCCATGAATAGTGCTACATTCCAATTCTATTCCTACTTCCCTATTTCATGAATAGTGCTGCAGTAAACATGGATGTGTAGGGATCTTTATAGTATGTTGCCTTAGGGAAGGTAGTATAGCTGATCATATGATAGGTCTATTTTTAGTTCTTTAAAGACTTTCCATACTGATTTTTTAGATTATTTGGAATAACTTATATTCCAACCAGCAGTGCATGGCTCACTCCCCCTTTCCACATGCTTCCCACATTTATTGTCTTTTGTTTTCTTAAATGGTAGCCATCTTGACTGTACTAAGATAGCATCTTACCATAGTTTTGATTTGCATTACTCTGATGACTAGGATATTGTTCATTTTTTCATGTTATTTTTACTTGCCCATTTACAGATTGGATTTTTTTGTTTGATCCGTGTTTCTGATTGTTTGTTTGATTTTAATATATTGTAGATAAGAATCCCTTATTAGACGTATAGCTGGCAAAGATTTTCTCTCATTTTGCAGGCTGTCACTTCACTCAGTTCATTTACCATGCAGAAACTGTTTCATATTCTTGATGTTATTTCTTTAGTTCTTTGCAGAAAGTCCTTGCCCCTGTCTGTATCTTGAAGAGTCTTCCTTATATGTTTTCCTTAAGAGCTTCAAAATTCCATAGTAAGTTCTTTGATCCACTTTGAATTGACTTTGGGTAGTATGTTTTGTGCAGGATAAGGATATACTTTCATTCTTTTCCTTGTAGATATCCACACATTCCATTCTTTTTCTATCAACTCCTCAAATTCATGTTTCCTAACATGTTAAAACTTCTGTTTAACAGAGTGTGGTGATCTACACCTATAATCCCAGCACACCAGAGGCAAAGGCTGTCTGATCTTTATGTGTTCAAGAACAACCTATTCTATATAGCAAGTTCCAGACCTTCTAGGGCTACATAGTGAGATCCAATCTCAATTGAAAACATTTTTTTGAGATCTTAGACACAGTGTACTTAAGTCTTATGCTTTATAGAACAGGAGATTGTGAAGACTGAGGACATGAAACTTTAGTGCAAAGCTGTGAGTGTTACTGACAACATATATAGTGGTCTGTTGTATGAAAGAAGGACAGGAGATTTATTATTGCATCATTAGTGTTTACTGTGAAAATTACTGTTTTTAAACATGCTGCATCCATGAGTCATGTGGTAATCATGTACTTTAAATATATTAATCAAAAATTTAAGGGGCTGGGCATGTGTGAGGCCCTGGTGTGATAAAATAATTTGATCCCCAGTGTGATAAAATAATTGTTTTTAAAGTTCACAGATGTTTCTATGCTAGACTTCAATAGCACAAAAGCAGAGATCCCCTGCTGCTTACTTAAATGTCCACAATTCCTAGTGATTCATTTTTAATATGTAATAATAACAAGTGTTTTAGCTTTCAGTGTCTTTATCTCATTTCCTGTAATGGTAAGTATTATCTGGGTTAAGATGCAGCTGTGTAATTAGCCAGATTTAACTTTAACACTCTCCAAAGAGTCCATGTATTTTTACCTTTGACTCTCGCTTCAGGTAGCTTTCTTGCTCAAACTCTTCACTGGCCACACTTCTATCTTTAGCATATCTTGCAAATGTTCTTTGAGATGAGAATGAAGCTGGTGTTCACTGATGTGGATCCTTTCATCCTAGGGTCACTTCATTATTTCCTTCCATTGACCAAAACACAGAGACATTGACTGTACATTATGGCTCAAGAAATAAAGGCTGGTGTTTTGTAGATGTTTCTCTCAAAAACATTAAAATTTGTTAAATAAGTCATATATTGTCATTCCACCTACTATGCAGTTTTGTGATGTGGAAATGACATTTTTCTACTCACAATAAGCGAAGCTTTGAATTTGCAGACACTTTTTTTTGGTGCAGCTTCATGTTCAACAGTCAAAATCCCAAAGAAAAGTTACCTTTTCTTTGAAAAGTGGGTTATTAATTAATTTGACAAAATGAATGATGAAAGCTAGTCATTTATGGTAGTTAGTACTTTGACCCCTATGTCTTACAGACAGGTCAGTAACCTGACTGGATTTATAAATAGGGCATAAACCAATGTTTTGTTTGATCAGTGACTTATTTGCTGGAGGTGAAAATCCCTTTTCTTCATTGTAATCCATAATTTGGCCTGAAACAGTTAGGTTGAGGGAGTCAGGTTATGGCATACCTCTCATTGATGTCCCCTGCTTGCACCTCATCTGTCAGTTGGCCCTGCTTCTGTTGGTAGCATCACACCAAGTGCCTGGTAAATGAAGACACTTGTCCAGAAGTTAATACTGCTCACTAGAGAACCTATGCAGAACCTAACTAACTTCACACATTTGAATACTACAATGGCCTACTCACTTACTCTCAGTGTTTATCAAATCTTTATTAAGAAATATCTTCACTTAACAGCCACTCCAGTTAAATGTGTTTTCATGTGTATGTTAATAAATAACTATATGGGGTTAGGAAGGGAGAGCCTTCTGAAATCAGGTTCATGCAGCCATGCAGAGAGTATTCCTGGCTTCAAATCTAAAGATGTGTGGTTATAGAAACTTCTCTATACATGGCTATCCCACAGAGACCTATAACCAAGGAGAGAACAACTATTGTATAGTACCATGGTTTTGTTTAGTTTTGTTAAGTTTCTTGAAAGAAACAGCTGATCTACTTTAATATTGTATTTCATGGTTTTTTTTACGTGACCCACAACTTTTGTTGTGGTTCGCATTTGTTGTTGTTACATTTGAAGTGATTTCTATATGAACTTGGAAATATGGGATCAGGAAGAGTGGGAAGTAAACATCAGAGGAAATCATGGGAGAGTATTAAGTATAAATATGAAATTTCTAAAGGGCACATGTCTACCTCTGATTTTTGAAACAACAGAGTTTCTGTCCTTTGTGTCCTTAGAGCATTACACTCACTATCAAAACATTTAACTGGTGTGACAACTGGTTGTGTATTCTTTGCCCACTAGGTCTATAATAACATGTGAATAAATCTTTCAGGTGGTTTGCTTATGTACCCCTAGCACAGAGTGGCTAACAGTAGAGCATCGGTAATATTTGTCTAAGGAAATGAATAAATACTTCCATTTCACTTTAGCTTAAACAAGTGCAATAACTCTTTATAGTCCTCTGTAGCACTGAGAAGTTCAGGGGCATCTGTTTCAGTGGTTGAACAGAATTATAAAGTATAATACTTATTGGATCTTTCCTACTTCTCTCTCCTTTTATGTGTAAACATCCTGCTGATTCTTTTGTGACATGTTTAAATTCATGTGTTAATTTTCTTTTTTCTGCTTTGGTGTTCCCTTCTATTGTCAGTCATTAAACATGCTTTTCATTTGTCTTTCTCTCTTTTTCTTTCTCCTTCATCTTATTTATGTTGTACGGAATTGACAGCGTATTGTCAGGGCAGAAATAGTGAAGTACCCGGAAGAAGATAATCAACACCCCAGCTCTTCTCAGAGTAGAGTCTGTTCAGTACAATAGTGCAGGTACTTATGGGTGAATTACTGCCATTTGGGGGTGGGGTGGGGACTAGTTATGTTATCCTGTTCTTCCTTATGAAAGAACATGATAAATAAAATGACAGAAGTCATGATTTAGAATTTTGAAAAGTTGGTCCTTTGCCAAGAAACTTACAAATTAAGCAAGAAATTGAGAACAAATTAAAATACCATTTCAATTACTTTCAAACATGTTGATCTTTATGAGTGTTTATCACAGTACAGAGGATTGAAGCAGTTATTTCATTGGTAAATCCTATACCACTTTTCCCCTGAAATAGATGGTAATTGAAAGGTTATTTTAAATAACCTTTAAATTACTTTAAAGAAAGGCTTGAACTGCCCTTCTCTGTTTGTATGCATAGATTTAGTAAAAGCTGAAAGCAATAGAGGGTTTGTTTTAATTTGCATTTTTACTGAGAGATGAGTATTAGACAATTACTAAATTCATTGATTTAAACTGAGTGTGAGATGGAAGGAGGAGTGAAAGTATCTTTTGGTTTAAATTGATTTACAGGCATGGATATGAGGTGATTTTCTAAATTCCTCACTATGTCATATTTTATTAGAGTCATTATGCATAAACCATAGTGAACTATTTCGAAGTAAGTATTTTGAGAGGAATGTTTTGAAAACTGGAAACATTTTTAACAGTGGGGTTGCTCAGGTTACTCTGCTTTCTACGTGGGTCCTTTAAAACACACTTCTTTTTTAAATTCACAGAGTTATTTTAAGTGTAATGACCACGAAAGACTAAAAACTAATGAGAACCTTAGCAATGCTGATGTCTTATCTATTTACTAAATATGCATGAATGATTTTAACTTTAACTTAAATTTAAACTAGGATTTCAATCTTTATATTGATTTGTGAGTTTTTAATAAGACTTGTGATAACCTCAGTTAATGCTAAAAAGCAGCATGACTCATAACTGAATTGCTTCCTTAAAAAAAAGACAAATAAGAAAACCCTAAACATGGCTATGTATTAATTCTGACCAATAGTTTTCAGTACCATCTCCTGTTTCATCTATGATGTTTGTTATTAGAAGTTCACCAGAGCTCAGAAAACAAAAGATGTTGAGCTTTTTCTGATGTCCTGATCATATCTCTTTTCTTTCATGGCAGAGGGTGGTGAAGGCAGATATTGTAAACTACAACCAGGAACCCATGTCAAGAACTGTTAACCCACCTCGGAGTTCCATGTGTGCAGTTCAGTGAGCACACACTGTATTGATAGTTTTGGTTGTTCTTCCCCAGGATTGGGCCCAGACTGTAAAGGAACATGTTTTATCAATGACCATTTCTGTAATCAGTTCATACTTTCCTCCTGCTCTGCTCCTTCATCCTTAAGTTGCCTCATAGTAGCAGGCAGCTCCCTGGACTAGAAGGAATTCTGCTTCAGGACCTCACATTTTGAAATCTGAATGGAGAGAGTCCATTCTCTGGACTGAGACTGCCTCCTCGCTCCAGAAGAACCATGTGGCTTCTTTATGTCCTCACTTCTTTTTTTCTAAATACAAAAGAATATAACCAGATGTGAAGATGTTCCAAGCTTTGATCATCATTTTATATCTGAACTCATGTATGTGAAAGTGTACTTCAGAGTACTGATGGTGACAGTTACTCAAGAAGGTGTTCCTTTGCTGGCTATTAAGAGAAAATATACAAAGCTTCATTTAATTGAAAGTGCTTCAAATGAGGCTGTAATAGAAATATTTTTTCATTTTTAAAAGGAGTTTAACTTGTTTATATTGTAGTTTATAACTCACAAGTAGTATTTGATATTGTATTTTATTACTGCATCATGGTCATTGCATATTTTATCATATTTGGCTTAGATGCTTTATGAATTTTGATAAATGGTTCAGCTGATCCTCCACATGGATCTCCTACAGACTGCATGAGAATGCTTTCAGATGAGTCATGGCATCCTTGGATCATTGTGGATTGATCATACTGTACCTGATGTTCAGATGTTTTTCTCTCATAAATAAATTTATTTAAATTATGTTTTCGAGAATTTTCATTCATTCATCTTCCTTTTTGTTACAGTCAAACAAAGTAGATTTGAACACATAGATAGCAATCCTGAGAAGTCTAGTGTGCAGTCAGTCATTGAAGAGTTCCTAGTTTATTTTGCTGGCCTGATTATAATTCAGAGCCCAAGACCTGGCATTTCTAGGTCTCCATCAGCTCCAGCCCATTTTTCTACCTAGCTTATGTCACTCTTGCCTCTGTGCACATAAAACTGTGGATTCATTCCTATCTGTTGGCTCATACTCTACCCACTGCCAGGAATCCTCCCTCCTCTCCTATCCTCTTTCTCTTCCTTGCCCTTTTTTGTTCCCTCTCCCTTCTCCCACAGTATCTGCTGCCTCCTCTGTCTTGGTCATAATTGTGCTGTGTTTTGTGCTAATGTCCAGTGCTCAGCACATACTTGATTCTGAAGTAGGAATGAGCCGCCTCCCAGTTCACAGACGCATAAAGCTAGCCTCAACTCTACAGCTGAAAACTTAACATCTAGTATGGTTCCTTCCCCTTCCTGTCTTGCAACACAAGGCACAACTTTTATATCTCTGTGAGTCTTCTATTGTTTTTATAAGCCATGAGAGTACTCAGTAAACGACAGCTTTGAGTTCTTCCTCAAATATAAGCAAATTTCCCATCTCTGGAGCCTCACTACAAGTGTGTGCAGAAATTCTGGAACCTAAGTTTAGAGATGTTAGAGATTTTAGAAAAGTTCATATCCTGTATGTCTAAGGAAACTAAATTGAAGAAAGAAAATTTGTCCAAGATGATGAATGTGAGACCTAGATCTGGTGGAACATCTGTGTCTGCCTTTGACTGTACTGATTAGGTTGTGGGTTAATCTTTTACTTTAATTTTATTATTATTTTAAACTTTTTAAAATATTACAGCACCCTTTTAAACCCTTTATCCTTGTCTAACTTGCTGTTCCTATCAGCATGTACCTAATGTTTGCAGGCAAGGGTATTTAGGAGAAGATAAAGTTGGATAAATGAGATCTGAACCCTCGAGGATTTGGGGAACTCTTAGGAAAGATATTTGTTGGTGGTGCTGTTCTAAATACTGTGATTTAAGCCCATGGCTGAACTAGATTTGCCAAGGCTTTACCTTCAGTTAAGGGATAGGCCATACTTCTTTGGTCCTTTTGCTGGTTTTTACATGTGTATGAAGGCCTTCAGAAGACCTTATCATTTTCCATGTGCATGTGATGGTACAAGATGAGCACTGTGAACATCCAAGGACAGCAATCAGAAAGGTCTGTGGGACTGGGAAAATTCTGTAGCTGTCTCTTTTGAAAGTCTAAACTGACTGAATGAGCAGGGAGAGGGGAGAGAATGGCCTTTGTAGGCTGGCTCGGGCATGGAGGCTTCCAGGCCTTGTCACATGAGCTGTTTTATTTTTATACCAATTAATGAAAGAAGAACCATCCCCTGTCATGAAGGAAACTGGAGCTGAGCGTGAGTATCCTTGGTAAGCGGCAGAACCAAGAGCCATACAAAATGTTTTTGATTGAGAACAGAATTGCCTGATACTGATCTTGCTTGCTTTACATTTGTGGGAACTGAGCAAGCTGGGCTGTGAGTGGTTCTTTTGAGAAGTGGTGATTGTCCTGTGAGGCTCCGTCCACTTTCTCTACACCGATCGCCTTGACCACAGAGATGATAAATTAGCCCCCTTTCCCCTTCCATCTTCAGCTCGATTGGGCTTCTATATGTTAGTTAAATGTGACCAGTGACCACGTACTGAAAACCTCATTACAGGTAAAGCAAACACGAGCTGTATGCAGAACAGGTCAGGGGAAGCAGCTTCATTACCAAGTTTCCCTTTACCTTGAGGATTGTTATGAAATAATAATGTAGAATCCAAGCTTATTTTACTTTGACTGTTAACTTCTCCTGTCTACCGTTTTTAATTTATGGAATTATAAGTTTTTCCATCTCGTTTTAGACACTTTGTCTCTTGAAGGAACATGCTGTAATGTTTCAAACACATTGTGGTCACTTCTGCTGCTTATTGAGCTTTTGAAAAACACAAAGGTCTTTAGCCAGAACTGGCCACTGGATGCTGCCCCTCAAATGTACCCTCTATTATGTGTGGCAAACTGCTCTGAAGTGGTTTTTGAAGTGGCCTGAAGAACTCCTGTGACTGCTTTATTTTTCTGGGAGGAGGTAATCCAGGGCCCTTTAGAGTTGGTCACTGAACAGTAATAGAGCATGATAAAATAAAATAAGATACAATGTTTAAATGTTTGTGATGTTTAAAATAGAAAAGGGTTTTCCCATAACCTATGCTAATATGGGCTGTAACGCTGAATGTCCTAAACAGTTTCAAGATTCAAGGAAAAAGAAATGAAAGTCTGTTTTGGTAGTTGTCCATCCATCAGCAGCCACAGTTCTTCCATTCTTGGTGGAATCCCCCTTTTCCAGCCACTCTTAGTTTTAGAACCTTCATTAGTTTAAACCCATTAGCATATAGACTTCATTTGTATTGGTGGTTGTCTCAGAGATAAGTTGATAATTCCTATCAGGACTAATGAAACAAGGGGATGTTTGTCGAGCTTCCTGAAATAGAAGAAGTGAAATAGAAGAAGAAAAACAACAACAACAAAACCCCAAACCAACCAAATAAACAAACAGAAAAACCCAAGAATGTTTCAGAAGACTCTTTTCTTACCCAGTGGAGAAGGATGAAAAAGAATGTAGCTCTGAGGACAATTGCAGCACTCGTAAGATGACAGAGGGAAAGGAGTGGGGTTCATTGTACAGAAGCAGGATGGGGGGAGGTCAGCGATAATGCATCCTGGGATCAAGCTGGGCTTTGAGCTATTGAAGATCATTTGTCAATTTTCCTTTACCATTTGTTCTAATGTTTATTTGTTTTTAAACAATTTTCTTGTATAAGCAAATGGTCTGTACTAGAGGTCTTTGCTTGGATTCTCAAACAGATATGAAACTAGATCTTTATTTTGCCTTTTAGATCTAGGTACATGCATAATTTATCAAGGTATAAAATCCATTATTATGATAAAATGTCCCTTACGAGAAGTATGCTTAAAAACAGGGTTTAGATAGGCGCAAACAGGACCAACAGCATAGCACAATCATCATCAAGAATCTGTAATCTTAGGCTGCATTCACAGTCTGAACATTTGGGTAGTCTGGAGTCAGCAGGCCAGCAGGGTTTGTGGTTCTGCATTTATATTAAACTCTCTTATGCTGCTGGGTTTTGGGTTGTAATTGATTTGCAAGAAATTGGACTATGCCCACAGTTTTCCACCATATTGATGCTTGCTTGCTTGCTTGCTTGCTTGCTTTCTTTCTTTCTTTCTTTCTTTCTT
>LOJH01020936.1:0-14717 GCA_001685095.1 Ellobius talpinus | reverse complement strand
TGTTCAGAGGGCTGGGATGTGGGGTGTTCAGAGGGCTGGGATGTGGGGTGTTCAGAGGGCTGGGATGTGGGGGTACTGGAAGAATAGTACCATTTGTGATGCCAAGTCGTTGCCTGCTCTATCCCAGCTTGAATGTCTTTTAATTTGGAGCTTTGTCAAGGTCCAAGGATGCCATTTTCTCACACTGTTCCACATGTCACTAGCCTCTGCGCCTGATCAGCTTCTGTAGATGTTTCTAAATGTCAACTTTCCAAGAGGGAAGAATTCTATTAAAACAAATAAGCTCGCCAGAGAACCAACAGTATTAGGAAACAAAAGCTACCACCATCCCGTTAAGCACCAAATTAAAAAGACGTGTCAGGGAGAGGAGACAGGAATGGCAGGAACATTGTGGTTAAACAACAAGGATAGAGATGTTCTGGTGTCTGTCTCCAGCGTGATAATGGAACGTTTCTCGGAAGCCGAGATGATTTTCTTGAACATCAAAGAGAGAGCTGAAGAGCTCTTGCAGTGTAGCATGTAGGCCCACTGCCTCTAAGCTACATATTTCTTCCACATGATCAGCACAGACCCTGAGTGAGTTCAATATATGGGGTCAAGATAGCTATTGCATTTTCTCTTTTACAGAGACCCCATTGCTCAACCAGCACACTCCTTTCTCTCCCCCCTCTCCTCCTCAGGCTCCCGGTTCTCGCTCTATCAGCTCCATCGAGTATGGACATCCCAGTATGTCCACCCAGGCTGCTGCAGGGAAGGAAGTATGGTGAATTGCCCCATGACCACAGGGGACTGAGTCCATGTACTTCTCAGAGTCTAAAACCTACAAAGGTTCGGGGCCTGGTACAGCATGTAGGGCATGGTGTCCACATACACCCTCTGTGCATCCTCCTGTCTGGTTTACTGCCTCTCCAGATGCCTTCCAGCACTGAGGAGGGCTCGTCTGCTTTGTAAGTGGGCACTAGTGGTGTTATTTAGGGACTAATCACCATTAGCAAGGCCTCTAGTTGTCCGGTTCAGGTATGGCTGCTTTTCCCCCCAGATGTTTTCAGTCTATCCTTGGCTGAATATGAAGATAACCCTGCAAGTGCAGAGGGCTGACTCCATCTAGAGAGCTTGTTCACTTTCCTGTCGGGAAACATTAAGAGAAAAAGACAAAATAAAGGCTCTTCCTCTCTATCTATTTAGATGAACCACCATTATAGCACAATGACAATACAGGGAACATGCATGTTCTTGTGCTTTCTGCCATTCTGTTCCTTTCCTCTAAGCATTATGTTTCTATTGGGATGGGCCTGAATCGTGGTGCTGTCTGTACTGTCTGGTTCTGTAGCCCCACATTCACTATCCTCTTCCTTCAGCCTCCTGAATGCTGTGATCACGGATGTACAACAGCACATTCTGCCCCCATTCATACTTTCAAACTCCTCTTCTGTAGTTGTGAAGCTCTGCTTCTCACTTCCTTCCCTAGAGCAGGATGCCTTCCCTGCCCAGTCAGCAGTGCTGATGGGGAGAACTCCCTTCAGGAGTCTCTGGGAGCAGGGGTCTGGGAACTGTAACTTTCAGGTTGGGGTTTGGCCCCTAACTGCTGCTGCAAGTGTGTCATCAAGGAAAGTGGGAAACAATTGTGCCCATTTTAACTATGACTTTCTCCTCCCGTCCTCTCTCACCTCCCAGGTTTGTAATCCACTTTTATAAGCACCCTGTGAAGATCAGAGTCCCTGCTATGCATAGCATGTATTCTGCAGTTTAACCCAGCATTTATCAGAAGGAAGCAAGAGTGTAAGGCCAGGGCGTTATCCCCTGATGTGGAATGAGTCCTGCCATGGGACGCCTACTCCGAGCACACCTTTAATTTGACTTAAGTTTGCTTTGATGTTTCCATTCTTAAAACTGGTCTCATTTTGTGAGCATGAAATGTTAGGGGTGATTAACACGCCTCAGTTTTGCTATGTGTTAAGTCTGTAGGTAAATATCACACACAAACACAGGACACACACACACACACACACACACACACGGTGAATATGTACGGTTGGCTAGGCTTGCTCTAGTAGTCATCTAGAGATGTCACGGAGCATTCGAAGTCTCTTGGTCTTTCTTTCTCCATTATAAAGTGACTGTAGTCTCTCAGATACCACGGTTTTCCACCACTCTTCCAAGCAAGGAGGATGAGGGCAGAGACAATTGATTTTGTCAGGTTCTGTTCATTTTAAGCAGACAGCCCCTCATCTGTCTTGGACCATAACAAGATCTTAGGACCAATTTTAGTTCTCAGAAAGGTTGGGGAAGTTGGTCTCCGGCAAAGCAGAATGAAACGACCGTGACTAGCAGCAACCAGTCCTAACTCATTCCTGGGCTTGCGAAGGAGCTTTGTCTTATTTTATCTGTGAAAATCAGGACTAAACTTGGGTGGAGCCAGACGGCTGTGAGAGAGAGCTCACAAACGGTGGAACGGCATCTGCCACAACACGTTTAAAAACAGCCTGAGAGATCGGCCCTCAAGTGTGTACTTCCAATTACATGTGACCTCAGTGTCAAAAATGTGCTGACAAGTGAGATGGAGGGACAGGGAGAGAAAAACAGAACATTGGGAGAAAGAGCAGTGGGGGAGGGGTTCTGATGAGCAGGACCCAGCAGCCCAGCGCAGACAGGAAGCAAGACTCTTCATCCACTTGTGTACCACACACAGAAGAATGTCTGTGTATTCCTTCTAAATGCTCAGACTTTATAAGGAGACCGCCGCTATTTGTGATGGCTGGCTTTAATTGCCAGCTTAACTCAGCCTAAATTCACCTGGAAAAAAAAAGCCTCAATGAAGGACTGTCTGTGTTGGATTGGCCCATGGGCATGTCTGTGAGGAGGTGTCTTAATGAACTGATGTGGGAGGACCCAGCCCACAGTGGGTGGCAGCATTCCCTTGGTGGGAGTGGGGAGAAGATGTCCTACATAAGAATGGAGAAATCCAGCAGGGCACGGGCAAGTGAACGCTTCTGCGTCCATTTCTTTCATGTGTGAGAGCTTTTTGAAGTTCCTACACGATTTCCCCACCACCATGATGAACTATAACCTGGAAGGATATGCTAAAAACGAGTCCTTTTTTATCCGTGTTTTGTTGGTTGGTAAGTTGGTTGTTGGTTTGTTTTGCCCAGGGCATTTTATCACATCCGAAGCCAATCTAGGGCAGTGCCATCGGCCACACAACTGGGATGTGCAAACTGGTGAGTGCCTTTACTGCACAGCCCTTTGTGCATGCGAACTGAAGTGTCAGGTTTTGTTCCACCTCTCTTAAATTTGCAGACTCCATCTGAGCCCCAGAATGAGCATGGCTCCAGCATGGAGCATGATCCTCACAAAACCTCAAAAGAATGCAATGGAAACCAACGAACAAAAAGCTTAGATCTCTGGCACAGCTCAGAGTCTCTTCCTGTGACACATATTTGGAATCAGCATTTTTTAAAAGTAAAATTATATGCAAGTTACAATATGTTTGAGTGCCAGATGGAGAAGACATCTGGAGAGGGAGAAAGTAAGGCAAACACACTTTCAAGATGAAGGAGGAAATGCAGTCGCATGAGTGATGAAGGGCGGAAAACATTTCCACAGTGGACAGCATGCCAGGCTCTTAATGAGGGACACAAATGGCAGGTGCCAAAGGTATTGTGCAAGACAATATTCTTAACAAGGTGCATTGAAGTGAAAGAAAAAAACAAAACAAAAACAAAGAAAGGAAAGGGGGGGTGACTTTGCCTTCTTCCACGGCCTTCTTTGCCATTCCTTAGATTTGAGTTCTTTCCACCAAGGTGTGACCACTCTGTCAATTCTTTGATGTATGCCTAGCTTTACAGAGTCTATGTGGTAGGATTCTGTGCTCTAGAGTGTGTGGTGAGCCTGGGTTAATCAGATGAAGATGGACTAAACGAAATCAGGAATTTCTTAGCAGGCCAAGTGCTTGACCTGTATGCTGCATCAATCCCAAGCGTAGCATAATCTAGTCATGGTGGTGTGCACCTGTAAACCTAGTGCTCAGAAGGTGAAGGCAAGAGGATCAGAGTATAAGGTAACATAACATAGCACAGGGGATAAAGGAACTTGCCACTAAACATAGCAACTTCGATTTAGTCTCTGGAGTTACATGGAAGAAGGAGATCAACTCCTACAAACTGTTCTCTGACGTCCTCACAGCAACTGTCACACACACTACACACAGTGAGAACAATTAAGGAAAAGAAATGAATTTAGGACTCACTCCACCCCTATATCCAGCCCGGCCAAGGAGCACGGCTCTTTGGCCATTTAGTCCTCTCACTTCAAAGCCCAAGAACAGGATGAACCTCTGCCAGCTGTGGCTTCAAGCTGTGGAGAACATGCGGAGCTGCTGGTGGAGAGGAGCAGCTGCTTCCCCCATCTGTCCCCAGAGCACTTCCTGACCTGTGCAGTCTGAGTGCAGGGCTTTAGTCCTTGAGTTCCAGGCACGGGAGGAATCTGACCAAGCTTTCATTTTAAAGTCACGATACCTTTGTGATTCCCCCTCAAGCTTCAAGGCCATTTCACTTGGCATTTTGCATTGATTTGTGGTCAGAAACTGATATGGAGAAAGACCTTAAAACTTCTTACTATAGTCGGGGTTTGGAATCAATTATGGTTCAAGTCATTTTGTATAACCAAGATCTTATGCAAAAAAAACTCACCAACATACACACACACACACACACACACACACACACACACAAACTTAAACTGGGTGTGGTGGCTCAGACTTGTGATGCTAGCACTAAAAAAAGGCAAGGCAGGATTACCACAAACTCAAGGCCAGCCTGGGCTAGATAGGAGTTCTAGGCCAGGCTGAGCAGCAATCTAACATGTTTTCTCAAAGATAGGAACAAAAATCACTTGATCTTAGCTTGGTGGTAAGGCGCTGAAGAAGGTGTGATACCGGGGGAGTCCGCATACATGGCGTATAGCGCAATGAAAAATCATGTGGTCTAGGCTTGGTGGTAAGGAGCTAAAGAATGCATGGTACCTGGGGACTCATCCATGGCGTATACAGGAATGAAATGTAGCAAGGGTCGCCAACGGTCTCTTTATTTTGTATGTTTAACTTTTTTTCTGTTTCCTTTGCTACTGGCTTCACCAGCTCTAACCTGGGGCATCTCGTTCTCAAGGATTCCCACAGCATTCAAAGTCATCTTTCTGCCTCTCCAAGCCAATCTTCTTTAAACTCACATACACCTACCTTCCCTAGTGGCAAACAAATTGCTTTGATCTTCAGTGTTTTGTTTCTATTTTCCTCTATTTTTTTCTGCCTGAGAATTTCATATAGACGTACATTGCCTTTTTGATCCTTCCCACCTGCCCCTCTCCTGCAGTTCCTCCCCATCCCCTCACCGCTTGCTTTCCCTCTCAGCTTCATGTACTCTCTCTTTTTTAAGACCTACTGACTTTGCTTAGTGATTCCTACATGTGCACTGGTATGGAACCATTAAGTGAGCATTGGTAGCCTTTCAGGAGCTACTTCGGAGTGGGGAAACCTTATTCTCACTCCCCCAGCAGCAAGTAGCCATCAGCTTCCCCTATCTTCTCAGCTACTGGTAGGACTTAGGAGTCACTCACTCCCCTATCAGTACCAGGATGCTGACTGACTTGACTTTGGGCGGCTCTCACACGGACAGTCACTGCTGCTGCTCCTGTACAATGGCTCTGCCGCGACCTGCAGATAGTCTCGTAGAACACATACACTACTTCCTATGACCTTTAAAATCCTTCTGCCCCTCTTCAGAGATGACCCTAAGCCATCTTGGTGGGGATACAATGTTTGATATCACTGTCCCATTTTATGCTATCAGGTTTTACAGTTTAGATATGTCTATGCCCCCAAAAGGGTACAGTTGGCTCATGTGTAAAATGCTTGATTCCTCATTTGGGGGAGCTATCAAGGGGAATAATAGCTTCATCTATTGATAAACTCACAGCTGATAGTCTATTAGGAACAGGGCTGTAGGCTAAGGAAGAAGGTCCATAGTGCATGCCTCTAAAGGACATGCCTGTGTCCAGATCCTTTCTTTCTCTTCATCTCTTGCCCTCCATGAATGAACAGCTTTTCCCATCCATGCCCTTTCACCCTGATAATCCTGTCTCGCCACAGGCCCCAAAGCTCCAAAGCCTACCAACCATAGGAGAGGGCTTTTGAGGCTCTGAGCCAAAGGCAATCTGTCCTCTGTCAACCCTTTCTCAAGTGTCTTATAACAGAAATGCAGAGGTGGCTGGGGGGCTAGCATCTGGTACTTTCATTGGAACCGTGCAAGTGTGTTGTACTAAGCAGCTGGCTCTTAGTGCAACACACTCTTCTCTCTTCTCCCCTTTGTTCAGGCTCAAGACGTTTCTTTTTGTGGCCTCTTCCTCATTTCAAAGAGGGGATTGTTTAGGTTTAAAGCCGCCCATGATTAGGTGGTTACATGGAGGCTGCCTATGTAAACAGGCAGGAGGCTCGTTCTTGCTTCCTCTGACATTCCATGCCAAATGCCATGGGAACTTGGGGGGAGATGGTGCCTGCTGTTTAGAACCAATTACAGAAAAAAACATTTGCTTTTATAACTTTCATGATGGCTTCAAACACTGGGAAACATAAAAGACAAACTAGAGAAGGAAGTTCATGGCAGGTTCCCCTCTCCTGTGTGGTCAGTTTTTGACCACGAGTCTATAATGTCCGTGTGTCAGTGTGCTTTTGAAGAGAGCAGACTTGTGTAATTGCTTCTCTCTGATCTGATATTTTAATTCTTTAAAGTGCTCTCATGTGTCAGAATCTCGGACCAAGCATTCCACAATGACAGTCTAACCACAGATGCCTGTTCCCCAGTTAGCTAGGACTTTCGCATCACGCCACACCATTACCTTTGCTTTGCTGGCTGAGCTGACATGTTATTTCTTACTCAATCTATCAAGTACTTTCAGGGTAATTGAAAATTAGACTGCCAGAAAAGACCACAAAAACGAGAATCAGAGTTAGTGGTGTGGGATGTTCTTTTGGAAGATGGAAAACGTTAATTTAAAACAGTTCAAGAGCTTAAGTCAAAAGAGACTATTGGGATGTGTTTAAAAAAAGAAAAGAAAGAAAAGAAAAAAAGGAAAGAAGAGAGGAGGAAAGAGAAGTTCGAGATGAAGACTCCCCAGATTGTTCTTTGATTTGGATAACTTCTCTTATACTAATTAGATGAAATGGATATAAATCTTCCCATTCTGGCACCTCATGAACTTAAGCTCAGGGTATAATAGCAACTTCAAAATGAATTTAAGAAAATGGGCTGAATATCATTAAAGATTGAATTATTCAGTGACATCAATTTTCCATTTTGCTATTCTGTTTAGCTAACTTTTGTCTTACAGAACTGCAGAAATCTTACTCACCCAAAATGGTATCTAAAGGAAATGACCCACATGAAACAGAGAACAATGCTGAGAGTGCCATGGGCTTGGTTAACTTTATGCTAAGTTGTATGCTTTCCCCATTGTCTTCAGGAGTTATTGTTATATATCTCTGATTTCCATACAACCAAATCCAACTTGAGGCAGCAGATAGCCGAGATACCCTTGGTGCTTCTGTCCTATATTCAAGAAAGCAAAATTAGAGGTAAAAGAAAAACAGTGACAGTATAAAGTTATTGTTTTTCTTTTGTGAAGCAGAGTCTTACTGTAACCCAGGCTGACCTAGAACTCACCATTTAGTCCTGGCAAGCCTAAACTCTTATCTCTGCCTCCAAAATGCATGAGCCACAACTCCTGACATGGGATATTATTCTTCCCTGTCTTCATTTCTGTAATCTGACCTTTTTGGCATCTTAGTTTGTGAAAAGTTCAAGTTCTGAATACGATTCCATCCTTATATTTGTTGTTGTGGTGGGTGGGTGTGTGTGTTATAATATATAATGCTTGGAAGCCAGCTAGATGGATCAGTGGAGAAAAACATCACGCATGGTGACCTAAGTTCTATACCAAGAACCTACATGGTAGAGAGAACCAGCTCCTGCAAGTTGTGCTCTGACATCTTCACATGGATCATCACACACACACACACACACACACACACACACACACACACACACAAAAAGGAAATTCGAGCAACCCTTACCCTTTCAGCTGAGGTTTCATGGTCCCAGAAAGCTCAACTTGGACAAATTTTGGCAACAGAACAGAAACGTGGTGAAGGAGAAGAGTGGTAGGAACTGGACTCAGATGACAGCTGACTTTGTTTTTCCACTGGACAGAGCACAAAAGTCTTGTGTCCTAAGAGCAGGGCTTAGAGGGTCATAGCTATTTTTCAAAATGCTGTGGCTACACTAGGAAAATCTTGGTGAGTTTCCAAAGTGGACCACGAAGAGGAGATTGTCTGTGTTCTCATTGCCTAGGAGCCTAATCCACGGGACCATTGTGGGTGCATTCCAAGGAAGCAAATAGATGGCGTTGGGCATAAATTTTTAGAACTCTTGAGTTTTCATGCAGAGGGAATGGCTTTCTCTGTCCCAGCCCAATACAGTTGACCATCCTTCCACCTTGTTCAACGTCTACACCCAGGATCTCTAAAATAAATCCATCCTCTTTATTTAGCCTGGGATCCAGACTAGTTCCCTTCTTCCAGTTTCTGTTTACAATCCTCAGAGATGACTTTAACTCTTCTTCCTCTCACTCAATGTGTAAGCCAAGCTTTGTTCTGAAAAAAAAAATAAGAATATTTAACACCAATCTTCTGAAACAGAAACCATGCATTTTAAAGTTAGATTTGGAGCCAGGTGTGGTGGCACAGACCTTTGGTCCCAGCACTCAGGAGGTAGAGACAGGTAGAGCTCTATGAATTCAAGGTCAACCTGATCTACAAAGTGAGTTTCAGGACAAGTAGAGCTGCACAGAGAAAAACTGTCTCAAAAGAACTAAAATAAATAAATAAATAAGTCAGATTTGGTTAAAGTATTATATTAGCATTAAGAATTCCTATTATTACTTTAAAAATAATTTACCTGACTTATCACTCAAATGCATGATGATATAGTGATTTGAATAAGAACGGCCCAAATAGACTCATATATTTGAATGCTTAGTGAACAGAGAACGGAACTGTTTCAAAGGATTAGAAGGATGGGATAGTGTTCTTAGAGTACTTACAGTCTTATTGGAGGAAGTGTGTCACTAAGAGTGGACTTTGAAGTTTCAAAAGCCCTTGCCAAGCCCCTGCCCTCTGCTTTTGGACCAGGATATAGCTCTCAGCGACTGCTCCAACATCATGAGTGTCACCATGCTCCTGTCTCCCCCATGATGATGATGAACTAACCCTCTGACACTGTAAGCAAGCCCCGCATAAGTGCTTTCTTGTATAACAGCTGCTTGGTCTCTTCACAGCAATAGAATGGTGAGTAAGACAAAAGTCTTGAGGAAAAGAACAGTTTCTGTCCTGTTCCACACCCAACTCAAGTTCTATTTTCACCCTAAGGTCATGATGTCAATGAAACAGAACCCTGTTTCCCAGCCATTGTTTCAGAAACTCAATAGTAGAGTTTCTGAGTATTTTTCAGTATTTCAAAATATCCAGTATCTTGCATTGGTCAACTGAAATGACTAGAGGTCTTACATTTAGCTGAGATCATATATAAATTCATTATATTAACTCTATATATGTTGTTAAGTTCTTACTGCCAGTTTTAGTGCATATTTAGCACTAAATTAAAAGACAGTTTTAATAATTGGGGGTTCTTGAAACAATAAAGCATGCTTCAGTGACCTTATTCTGCCCTCTTTCTTTTCTATGATTTAAATTTGTTTTATAAAATCTTGTCTCTCCCACCTGTTTCTTTCTCCTCTATCCTCCTTTATCTCAAACAATTCCTGTATACGTCTAAGGTTAGACATCAGACTCAGCTTTTCAGGAGGAATAGCTGGAAGAGACTCCCCTCTGGGTCTTCTCTTGGCCCTAAGTCCTTTCTCCACATTAACTTTCATGAAAACGCTCCATAACAGCTGTCTCCCTACAAAACTGCAGGATCTCCCACTGCAGGCCTGTCTCTGTCTCAGCTTTTCCCTGTCCTAGCTATTGTCCCAGTGTCTGGCAAAGAATAGTACATAGTTTGACATGTAACATTGTCAGACTCAGTGGCATTTAACCATTTGAATGTTTGGTTTTACCACTAGGTTTGAACCAAAGCTGGAAGCTAGAGGGATATTATATCATTGTAGCCATGAAGACATCATCATTTTAAATATCTGACAATAAGAACAGGGACTGGGCTAGAAATATCTTTTAGTTCAATTATATCTGAGATTTCTTTTAAAAATAGAGGCATTTATATATTTTCATAAATATATAAAGACTTGAATGGTGACCTTTTAAAAAAACTCTCATTTAGTTCTTGATGAGAAATCTATGGTTTACTCAATAACCAACAGTTCAACATGTACTAATTAGCTTTTTTTTAATCGTTGTGACTAAATAAATACCTGAGAAAATCAAGTAAATGGAAGAGAGATTTATCATACTCATCTAAATGAATTTCAGAGGCTTTGGCACATAATCACTTGGCTCCATGTTTCTGGTCCATATGAGAGGCAATACAGTGTGGAAGATGCATAGTGAATGGAAACTGTTTATGTCATGGCAATTAGCAAGCAAAGGAAGACAAGAAGTATTCCCCCAGCAAGACGCAGCCTTCAAAGACACCCTCCAGTGAGGGATGTACGTCTTCCAATCAGGCCTCACCTCTAATAATTTATCCAGTATGAGTTCACCAGTAGATTAACCCAATGGTATCCTCATGATCCAATTACCTGCCAGTGACTGGATCCACCAGCTGGAGATGATGCCTTCAACACATGAGCCTCTGGGATAGAAAGGTGGTTTGACATATGAGCTCTAATGGGCAGCGCCACCATTCTAGGTCTGTGGGCCGCTGAATGGTAAACTTGGGACTTCGAAGATATTTATCCCCTCTCTACTCTCCTAGGAGGTTTTCTGGGTTGCTGACTGGGTCTTTTAACTTGCTGCCCTTGTTTATTTTCTGATTGTTTTGTTTGGTTAAGTCTGGCATGGAGCTTAAAAATAAGAGCTTGCTTGCTTGCAGTCTGACTTTCACTGCAGTTAGGTTTTGCAATCTTTGCAAACCATCCTTCAGGAGCCTGCCATTTATCCATCTGTGGACATCTCCCAGGCCTTTCCAAACAAGCATAACATAAATGAGGGGAATTTACAAGTTTCCAAACTGTACCAGATGGGAATTTGCTTCTCTGGCCTGAGAGGTCTTTGTTCTCTGAGAGCTCTCTTAGGTATACTTTTTCTTTGCATCTGAACAGAGGGAAGAGGACTAGCAGACCTATGTCAGATGTCATAGTCTGTCCCCTCACCAGAGCTCTGAACTCAGAGGACAGTACTCAGGGCAGTTACCTCAGCCATCGGATATTTCCCTTAGTCAGAAAATTGTTTCCTTTCCAAATAATCAGGAGAAAGACAGACCTCCAGGGTGAGTGAGATGATTAATTCCTATGTGTGATTGACAATCCTACACACCAGGGGAGAGGGCTGCAGAGCAAAGGCTCCTGGACACCTGATTTTCTCTGTTCTGAGCACTGCTTGCTTTTAATAACTGGGATGAGTGGGACCAAAGGAACCCTGTGAGGGCAAGTGCTTTTCTGGTACCCACCTATAGAACAACAGTCGACCTCTGAAATGTTTCAGGCCCATTATCTCCTGAGTATAGAACAGAATAAGACAGACCCAGGATTAGGTACTAGCAAGACACAGAAGTCTTTTAACAGTGGCTCAAAGAATTATATTCAAAGTTGAAGGGAACCTCAGAGGTTTCAAGGTCTAGACTCTCTATTACTTCTGAGGGAGAGGACAACATAGCACTTGTATGATGTCAGATGGCAGATGTCTTCTAGGGGTAATGAAGGGGCAAGCTGTCGGCTTTGGGGCCAGGCACTTTCAATCCTGACTCTATATCTTTCATTTGGCTATGACATTGAATATATCATTTACTGTCTATAAGCTTCAGTTTTGTCATCTAGTAATGAGAATGATGATAGAATACACGGGGTGGTGAAATGATTACATTAAATAAGTTTGGGTAAGGCACTTAGACTGCCTAGCACTCGATCAGTACCTAAAAATGTTTATCAATTATAGATATTCATCATTGTGATACTGTCATTAATATTGTCATCACCACCATTGTCATTATTAAAGCCAGGACCCACATTTCCTGGTTCAACACATCATTTATTATTCATCTTTGAATTACCTTTCCATATTATTAATGCTACACTGGAAACTCCATAGTTAAAGTATGATTAGTACATCACTAGTTACGGACTGTGAGATGATGTCCTTTAAATGCTTCTCTGAAAAAACAAAGATGTAGCACTTTAAAAGAGAATGTCTCATAAAGTATATGTCAATTTTGTTTCTACGCAGTTGAATTTCCATTATATTCTAGTGGTTTCTTACAAAACATATTTTCTTCTGTCTTAACATGTATGACTAAAAAAGAGTTCTTTCTTACTTATGATTTTTATTCCTTTTTCACTTCAATATACTTGTAGTAAATTTTTACAACTGAAGATATACTACTTATAAATGGGCACTTTATCTTATTGTTTTGCTTCTCTCTACCCTTTAAGTATGAAATTTTTATTCATAAATTTTTGAGTCTGATTAAATAATCAGATTATCCTGGTCAAAATGTTCCCTTTGTCAGAGAAAGGATTTAAAATTAGCTGTGGTAGTGACAGCTAAGATTAAATATTCCTGTGACACAAAAACATAAGGCTTGAAGGGCAAGAACAGTGGCTCATCCATTTCAGTGCTACCAATGTGCTTAGCACATAACGCATTCAACAAATGTTTCAGTGAACAACAAGCCTTTCCCCACTCTACTCGGTAGATGGGTATGGTAGCATTTCTTCTTCCAAAACATAAAAATGTGTTAACTTCAGATTTTATGAAAGTTGTTTTTATTATAATATATATATAAATTAATTTTTTGAGATGGAGTTTCATGTAGCTCAGGCTGTCCTCACACTCACTGAATAACCTAGAAAGACTTTGTACTTCTGGTCCTCCTACCTCTACTACCTGAGTTCTGGAATTGCAGGTATGACCAACACACTTGATTGGTTTGTTTGATGATGGGGATTGAAGCTGATGTCTTACATATACAAAGCAGGCATTGCATTATCTGTACCATAACCTTAGTTCCCAGAATTATTACTAATTTTGATTGCAGAGACATTCCCTTCCAAAGTAAGAACCATAAGAGACAAATTGACAGCAACATCAAAAAGCCATTATATGTGAGCAATAACAATGTGGAAGTTGGATCATTGTGAAGATCCTTCTGGAAAATGGAAATAAGAGAAAGGATGGAGGCAGCATTTATATAACTAAGGAGATATAACTAAAAGTGATATTGGAATACAGTCTACGGAAAGGAACTTGACATTTTTCTAGGTGATAAGTCTCCACGAGATAAATTTCCAGAGAAATTAATTTATACCTGAAGCCTTAAAATGCTAGAACTAAAATGGAGTTTATCTGATAAATGGAGACACAGAACTAAGCTCTAAAATTAAATGTATTTCAAATTAAGGTAGACTCACACAGTACTTCAATCTACAGGGAGAGGGAGGCATATAATGCTTAGTAACAGATGGTTTTAAAAACATAGGTTACCTTTTTTGTGCATTTGTACTTTCACGATTCTCACACAGAACTGAATACTAGGCTGGGTGTGATGCTGTCCTTAGCTGGCCAAATGGGTAGCTAATGTCCTCCCTCAGATGAGTATGTGAGCAGATTGCTTGTCTGGGACACTACTCTGAGATCAAAGCTTTGAATGAAGCTATCCAACATTCAGCTTATGCATCAATTTTCACTCTTGTAGCAAAGCATGCCCAGCTTCTACCAAAAGTACAAAGACCTAGGAAGGACAAGTGTTGATGGAAGTTTCTGTCCTACCCAGTCCCACAGACATTCAGTCCCAAATAAACACACAGAGGCTTATATTAATTATAAACTGTTTATCCTACTGCTCAGGCTTATTCCTAAATGGCTCTTATAACTTAAATTAGCCCATAATTCTTGTCTATGTTTAGCCGTGGGGCTTGATGTCTTTTCTCAGTAAGGCAGTATCATCTTGCTTCCTGTGTCTGACTTGTGACTGTGTCTCTGCATTTCCTCTTCCCAGAATTCTCCTAGTCTGGTCATCCCACCTTTACTTCTTGCCTGGCTATTGGCCAATCAGGATTTTATTAAACCAGTACAAGTGACAAATCTTTACAATATACAAGAATATTATCCCACAGCAAACAAGAGAGTATATAGCCAATTCCACCTACAATTGTTATTCACAACTTACACATGAAAACATATCTTTATTTTCAGAATCAAACTTCAAATTCTGATGCTGAAAATGTAGCTCCATGTAAGAATTACTTGCTAGCATGATTGATGCCCTGGGTTCCATCCCTGGCACTATGAAGAAAAAGGCAGACACACTTTGAAAGGTTGACAGCTTTTGCTTATTTGAGATTGGAGTTGTCCAAAAGAATTGAATTTATATGGTCACCATATACAGGGAAGACAGGAAACCTTGGTTGTATATAGAGAAAGAGACCTAATAAGAAAGTAAGGTAACTTATGCTGGTTCAGCATACCAGGAAAGAAAGGCCTGAGCCAGAAACAGAGT
>LOJH01020935.1:0-20519 GCA_001685095.1 Ellobius talpinus | reverse complement strand
GAAAGAAAGAAAGAAAGAAAGAAAGAAAGAAAGAAAAAGAAAGAAAGAAAAAGACTTGGGTGGATGTGGGGAAAGGGAACACCTATTCACTATTAGCATTAGTCCAAACTGGTATAGCCATGACAGAAATCAGTGTAGAGGTTCCTCAAAAAGCAAGGAAGACATCTGTCACATGATAACAGGTGCACCACTCTTGGGTATGTTCCCAACAGACTCTGTGTCCTCCTATAGAGACATCTGCTCATTCATCCTTCAGAGCTGCTTTCATCACAATATGTAGAATATGGAAACAGCCTATATGTCTCCCAACTGCTGTTTTATAAACCCTTTCAAAAAATTATGCATATGGCCAGGTGATGGTGGCACAAGCCTTTAATCCCAGAAGTCACTTGAGAGGCAGAAGCAGGCAGATCTCCGAGCTGGAGGCCAGCCTGATCTACAGAGAAGTTCCAGGACAGTCAAGGCTACACAGTTCTCTCTAGCAAAGCAAAAGAAAACCCAACATTATGCATCCTCTAGAGGCCATACTGACTGACACCTGCAGTCTCCCCTAGGAAGCTGAGATGGAGATCAGCGCAGCATGAACAACAGTGAAAACTACATACAAAAACCCAGTCCCAGTAACACTCCCCCAAATTCTATCCATCCATCAATCAAAGCAATTCTCTGTAAATTCTGACCTCATTCGAAGATGCTTATATTTCATTTAGAGCTATTCTGGCTGCTGTTTTGATATGGCCCATCACATTTCAAAAGGAGTTGCTTCCAGTATAAATCTGTGTTACATATTAGCTCTTCCTTGTATCTCTACTGATATATCATTTAAACCCTATTTTGTTTCAACATTAATATCTATAACAATAGTACAGAAAATTCATTGGAACTCAAACCATCACCTATAGCATAACCTACCAAGTTTAAATAGCACGCAAGGATTTGCAGCTCCACAATCTAAAGATCAAACCAGTACCCTTGTACTGTATCCACTATATTGCTAAGTAATTTTCATGTACTTAATGTCATAGTTCTAGTGAAACAGAATACTGACTCTCCAAACCACCATACGGTAGATAAAAACATAAAAGTATACACATTTCAAAAGTGTTCTAAACAGGAAAGTGCACAGAAAGTGGTTTCTGTGCTTTTCAGCATTGTTGCTTTTAGTACGATCAGAGATAAGCGTTAACTGAGCATACCAGAGCGATACACGCACGTGGAAGTTTTTAACCCGCTACCTGCAGTAACAGGAAAAACACAGAGCAATGCATAGCTGTTGATGCTGATGGATTTCATATTAAGAAAGGGGACACAGCTCATAAAAATCCAACAGCAAGTCATCTGGGCAAGCAGGGATCATCTCCTAACTGCTTATCTTTAATACTTTGCATAATGAACACTATTCTTGTCGCTCCAGGTTCATTCCTTCCAAAGGTAACAGTAACTGTTTCAGTGGACTGCCCAGTGAAGTTTTGTTTTATCAAAAAGACCCTTTGTTGCCCACATTCCCTGTTTCCACATTCTGGTACTATCTAGTAAGTACATCTCTATGAGTTGACAAACATTTTCTATATTCCATCTTTAGACCACATAACATAACTAAGACTAATAATGCCTTAATATTATACAAAGTTAAATAGAAAGTTACCAACTGGCAAACTTCAGTCTGATAGAAATGAGAGAGCATGAAATCAGTGTTCAAGTGTGGCTGCCGCCACCCACACTAAGAAGGTCCAGCCATTCTCAGCAGGAGTACAAACCTACACTGCCTCCAAGAACATTCGTAAGAGCAGGCAGCCCCTCCTCACAGGCTGTACCAAGCCCCACAGCCCTTTGCCCACTGATGCTTAGCAGCTAACAGGAAGGTGGGCTTTACAAGTAAAAGCCAGCCTAAACTGGTTAATTTCTTACCTCCTCACGTATGGCCCAGTTGCTCCTTTAACTTTTTGTTTCCTCTCTTGTCATAGCTCAGCGCCAAATGGTTGTGATTCAGCAGAACTTTGAACCTGAGAGAAAGAAATGTTTTTTTCAGAACAGACATTCAAAATCAAGTTCCCTCCACTGTTGTCTTTCTTGCCTGGCCCTGGGTGTGTGTGTGTGTGTGTGTGTGTGTGTGTACGTTTCTCCTTGTCCCTGTTCAAGGCAGCTACGTCGTGGTCTATAAATATTGACCCTCACGCTTGCTCAGAGCTCTCCTTGCTCATGGCACAGGTCTGTGTTACTGAACACCGTGGTAATACTCCGGCGAGGTTCTCAGCTGCTAGGACAAAGCAGTGGATTGGCTCGCTACCCAGCAGCCCTGGGCTTGCCTGGAAATACCATTTCGCTGCCAGCTTTACAGATGCTACGGGCCTTTCCTGAGCCCCAAATCAAGCACAGAGGGGCAATTATGAGGCTTGTCTGAAGAAATACAGCTTTCCTCAAGCAGGTGGAGAGAAGAGGGCCAGGAGGAGGGGAGGACAAGAAAGGAAATACTGCCTTTGTTCAGTCCAAACACCACCACCACAAACCTTTATAAAATTCCTACCTAAATGCCATTCAATTAAACTTCGCAAAACTTGGCTATACATATTATGAATGACCTAAATCATAGGAAAGCAGTTTTATAATTGTTTTAATATTGTTTCTTTTTTTAAAAAAAAAGGCTGCAGGGAATGAGTAATTGGCCACAGAGAGATTTTTTTAAGACATATGTTCATTTGCAGAATGATAGAAATGCATTGGAATGTATAATATTAAACAGATAAATTATGTATTGGTGAAAGAAACTAAAATGTAATCTAAGCATTATGTGAATCAACATGTTAAATTAACTTGTAGATCTACAATCCTGTCAATTTGATTTATTTTACTTTGGGGTCTTAGATTAAGGATAAACTAAGCCATCCCAATATGTAGATTGTAGGTAACATAAATTTCTTCTTATCTATATTACATAGCATTCACATTACAAATGATTAGAAAATATATCATTCTAGATTTTCCTGCTTTTACCTATGATAATAACTTGTGTTTTTTATTAAATTGTATCTCTTGATTAAATCAAAGATGAAGGAATCTTTGGAAACAACCTGGTCCTGAATCTTCAAGGTCCACCTCATCTAGGCTGTTAGTTTACTCAGAGTCATGAGGCAACACGGTAGCAGAGAGCCAAAACCCAAACCACAGTCCTTCCTTCTTACTCAGATGCTGGGCAATGTCCACCGGGATAGTGATTCTCAAAACTCATCTGCAGATTCAGCTTCCTGAAAGCCTTACCCATCAGAAAATAGCATCTTAGTCAGGTGTGGTGGCATACCCCTTTAATCCCAGCACTCAGGAGGCAGAGGAAGGCAGATCTCTGTGACTCTCAGGCAAGCCTGGAGTAAATAATGAGTTCCAGGACAGTTAAAGCTACAAATTGAGATACTGTTTCAAAACAACAAATCAAAACAAAAATTCATAGGCACAAAATTAGTGTGAAAGAGAAAATGTGTTATAAAATGCCTAAAATTGTTACATATGACTAAGTTTCAAACAACTGAAATCAAATCCTCCATGCTTAATTCGTTAATTAGTATTTTCGCTATGTTAACTCATTGCTGGGAGAGGCATACAGCTAGATGCTGAAGAAGCAACATTCCCACTCTCAAAGACCTTATAATCTAAGTTAGAGGAGTGTTTAATTGCTAGTACATTGGCTAGAAAATGAGGAGGGGACTAAGGAAAAAGGAGCAAGCAGAACCCCAGCTAGCACTGCCTACAACAGATAGCTTTTCATGTGATACTCCAGGCAACATTACTGAGGCACAGACAGGGTAAGAAGGTAGAGGAGGGCAGGAAAGGGATGGCACACACACGCAACTGCAAACAGGTCTTTCTGGCTGGGATGCACACAGATAAGACAATGTGTTTAGGGAAAATATGCAGCAGAGAAGGAAGTGTGAACTGTGAAAATCATGTTAACAAACTTGGGATTTGTATTTAAAATAGGCTACAAGCTTCAGATACTTGTCACACACAAAAAGAATTTTGAAAATTATGTAATCCTCATGCAATCAACAAGTTTATATGATTAATTTTTAGCAGTAATATTTTGAGTACTTGCAAAGAAATGATTTTCCACTCTTCCAGAAATAACATTTTAAAAATAAAATTAAGCAATAATACACAATCCATTGTAACTTAAAATAACCATTATCTATTTATAAATAAAAAGAAAGTCATTCATTTAAGGGTTGAAATTTTTGTTTAATATTTTATTTCATTGACATTTTAATCACCTTATTTCTTCATAGAATTTTTGTGAAATACACATAGCATTTTTAATTTCATAGATCTCCTCAATAAGATTTAATATACTGAAGTTTTAGTTATTAAATATCCCATGACTGTGCACACACAATGACAATGTAGTATGATTTAGGATGGATAAGGGTATATGTTTCTTTTGTAAAAAAAAATTCTGCCATTAATAAAGCATTGCTCTTAGCAAGATTAATATTCACAGAGTACAAGTAGATGCTAAGAAGGTAGATGCTCCAACAAAACTATCCATTCAGCTGCTAAGTGAAAAGAACCAGTGTTGAAAGGCTCCACAGCTTGAGGTTCCAGCTATATGCCATTTGGGAACAGGAAACCATTCCAGGGGTTCCAGGCTTTCGGGGTGGGGGCCAAAGGGGACCAAGGAGAGTACTACTCCTGGAAGCACAACCACTTTTAGTAATGTAATGGCAGCATGAGGCCATGCATGTGGCAAACATACAGAATTGTTCAATGCAAAGAATGAAGCCCTGGGCTGGAGAGATAGCTCACCCCTTGCTATTCCTGCAGACAACTAGACTTTGAACCACAAAACCCATTTCTGGTGGCTTATAAATATCACCTATAACTCCAGTTCCAGAGGGACCAAATATTGTTGGCTTTTATAGGTGTCAGTACTCATGTGTACATACCTACATAAACACACACACATAAACATTTTAAAGTGCTCATTTTTGAAAGATTAACCATGTAAAATATGAAGCTTGGTAAAGTTTAAAAGACAAGCTCTCATGAGTAAATTGGGAGTGTGGGGGTCATGGGAGAGGGGATGGGGGAGAAAGGGGGAAGAGAGAGGAGTAAGGAAAAATGTATAGCTCAATGAAAACAATTTAAAAAGGGAAAGTATGAAAGAATGAAACCTTTTCCGTGTCTTCTTGAAGTACGTGGCCTAGAGGTGATATTGTTTACTGAGAAATCTTTGTCTAACAGGAGATTTAGAAATAATCTAACACTAAAAGCAGACCTGAGTCCTTTTGGCAATTTATGATAAAGAAAATAAAGCTAAGTTATTAAGTGGCTTGACAGAAGTCACATAACAAATCAGTCATATAACTGGGACCGAACTATAGTACTGCACCCCACCTGATTTCAATTGTTTAACAAAGAATTGATGCCACCCTGGTTAGGAAAAACAAGGGACATGCCAGGAAGGACCAAATGAGTCTTCTGAGCTTCTCTCAGAGAATGAAGAGAATTTTAATATTGAGTACTGAAAGGTAGCAAAAAGAAGGACCTAGCAAGTGAAAGGGTGGCACAAAAGAGCTCAATGCCTTTTCTTCAACTTGGCAAATGGGTAAAGAGGCTCTGAAAAGTCAAGGCTGGCTCTTCTTTGGGCAGCTAGGTCTTTGCCAAGCTAGGTTACAGGAAAAGGAGCAAGTTCACAATAGGGTGCCGGGAAAAGGGGGTAGGTTTCGTTTTAGACACAATAACTTGGTATGTGTTGAATCCTAGTGAACATGCTCAGTAGATGTTCAAATATGCTGGTCTATGATAGAGGAAAACAGATATTCTTTTGCAATTCAAACACCATTAGCATATAGTCTCCATCAGAAGCCATACAAGTTATACCCAGATCATAGATTCATCGTCTGAGAAATATCTGTACTGTTTCCTCTTTTTACTCAGTAGAAGCAATAGTCTAAATCTGTTTGTTCTTCTCCATCAGTGTGCCTTACACAATAGCAACTACAACACCCCTCTATCTCGGCAGCAACTTACTTATCCTCTTGATTTTCCTTATACACCTGTCCCTTAATAAAATTTCTCTTGATAAATTTCTATTTGCATGCCCCTTTTTGTGTGTTCTTCCTATGGGTACCTTCTCAGCAAAGCCCGTTGCTGTAATACTCCCTAAAATGGGAAACTCTTTCTCTACCCAATACCGGCTTAGGTTTGCAATGGGCCTTGAATATAGTAAATGTACAGTACTTGCTGGACACATGGCTCAAAAGACAATGGTCAGCTATATGCTCACATGGTCACGAGAGCTCTCAGTGTCACCATGTACAAGGAGAGTCAGTCTAAATTGGTATCTTAAGGAGAACTCTACACACATTGAAAACCAAAGAATGAGAAAGGGGCTCATGATTGGAGTGATAAGGAGGATGAGGTCAGCAGTGCTAAGTGCTTTGGAAAAACCCAGCATGGCAGGAACTGGAGCGAGCTCATGGCAGGAAGAACGGGATGATGTTTTAAAACAGCACACAAACATAGCAAAGGAAGCAGAACTTCCTACAGGGGAGGTGCCTGGTCTGTGGCCACTTCTCAAGATGGAGGGTGAGCTGCACACATGCCTTTGCCTCTTCATTATTAACCTGGGAATCAATTTTAAGATCAATTCATTTTAATATAGAATAGCGTGTCATTACATGAATATGCCAGAGTTATACACCCCTCCCTTTGCTGATGGACTTTTGAGTTGGATTTCATTTGGGCACCATCATGAAAAAGGATGTTATAAACATTTAGGTTCATGTTTTCTTTAACTTAATTTTTCATTAATGTTTGGTAAATACCAATGAGTAAAAATGTTTTAACTTCAGCACAGTGGCTATGCCTTAATCTAAGGATTTTTCAGCTAGTATTTCTGACTCTGTAGTTACTGGCCTGCTTCTCTGACAGGGAATTTTTTCCCCACAGGCACTGGTTCTGCCTCTGCCACTAAAGGTAACTTAAATCTCTATCATTCTATTTATAAATAAAACTCATGATTCAAAGATTGGGGTGAAAACCTGCTAGCTCAGAGAGGTTGAGTAGCAACTATCTAGCCTTCTCTCCTTGTTGGCATCTCCTAAAGAACTGGCCAGTCCACATTCCTCCCTAATCTTTCTGGTGCGTCTCTCTATCTCTTCCAGATGCCCTCTGATTCTCTATGATTACTTTCTAATTAACTAGGTGCTAACTCAGTCTTCTGACCCAAGGTTAATTTTATTTAATTAATGCAAATGCAAACTCCAAGTTCATGGCATGATTAAATATCCCCCAACATGCAAATGCTTGGGTAAAAAAATTCATTTTGTGTTCTAACATACAAAAATTTATGTCAAATTATTTTCTGAATAGACTGCATCACTTCACATTATGACCAGGAAATATATAAAGGTTTGAATTTCTCTCTATGTCCTAAAACGATCTGTAACTACCTCTCATTTTTCATAGTGAAACTACTAAATTTCAAGTCCAATCTCTTTGCCAGAGTGACTAATCATAACTGAGCATCTTCTTCTATCTTAGACATCCACTGCATTTCAGGAACAGACCAAACGGGTGTATTTTTGTGCCTCAACAAAACTGACCTTGCAGAGATATCACCACTCACTTGTTAACTATATAAATTAGAAAACAGACCAAAGATTCAATAATTAGAATTTTTATTTTTGTATCATTGTGCATTTTTTGAATGAAATTTAAATTTATTCACAGTTGCAATGGATTATTTTGTAAAGAACAAAAGGGAATCGAATCTTGTTCAAAAATGTCATGCTTGCATGCTAATAAAAAATTTTAATAGAAAATGTTGTGACAAAGATGCATTTTTTATTTATTTGCAAGTCACGTTTCTACAATAAAGTTTGTAAATTTTTAAGGACTTTGAAAAAGAAAACAAATACAGAGAAAATGAGTTAATTACACCTCCAGGATTGTAACTACCTGCATGGGCATATTTGGTTTGCTAATATACTAAAAGATAATGTTAGGAAATAGGTACTCTGGTTATACTAACACTTAAATTTTATGTTTTCTTGAAGTTAGAAACTAAGAAAACAAAAAGCTAAGCCACAAATAATTTTGAACTATTTTGTTGACAAACTTAATCGAATATGAACTATACAAAGTTTTCTTCCCTATGTAGGAATGAAACATATCTCAGGGGCCAACAGCTACAAGTAAAACATTAGTAATCTAAGCTTGTACTCATTTTATACCCGAGAGTCTGTGACTTTCAGTATAAATGACAAGAAGAAGAAAATGCACCATACACCTAGTCAGAAGTAAGCCATGGACTGTGCTTTCCTTTTTCTTTCCTTTGGGGACCAATTATTCGTCATATCCTGTATACCGTGACTTACCTTTAACTCTAAGGTTCTTTTTTCTCAAGTAATAAATACTTTGTGCTCCCAGGACCCCACAGGAAAATCGCACATAAGTCTACTAACCTTTATGGCTGCCCTTTATCTGAGCACTTATCCATTATGTGTTTTAGAAATACTGACTGCACAATTTGTAAATAGGCCATTTGTTCTTTTCAATGGGAACAATGTCATACATAAACAGAGATGAAAGAATATCCTAACTATGCGAGCCATAGCAAAGAATGTGTGCCCATTTTAATTATCATTTGACAGCACACCAAACTAATGCCAAACCAAAATAAAGCACCTTATATTAACAAATAGAACATGTTCCATAGTGGTGGGAACACAACCAGAACCAAAACACATGCTCAGTTGCACTTAGTTTAGCAAATCTATAGCAGTAAAAAGAATCAGGAACATTGCTATTGTCACGTTACAGTTGTTACTACTCGGCTATGGTGCCAATTTCTTTTCTTGCGTATTAATCATACCTAAATTTCAAGCTGATGTAATTTTCTGGTTTGATATATGAATTTACAGAATAAAAATGACTAATAAGGAGGATGATCACAAAAAGTTTTGTTTAACATAGTAAGCACTTATCTGCAGTATAATTTCAAGCAGTTCTTATTTTAAAAATCTGTAATTATTAAAATAATATAACATAAAACAAGCATTTCATAACAAATTATTAAAATTATTCCACACTAATTCAACATTGTCTACAACCATTGCAAAACAGAAATTAGATCCATGCGACCATAAGGTTCTAGGAAGAGTTTTAATGTCCAGATGGTGACTGTGACCTGGCTTATTGGGAAACTGTTTCTTTTTATCATAAAGGTGCAGTTCAACTCTTGGTATATGTTTCTTTTTTTTCTTAAGATTAATTTTTTATTTTTAATTTTTTTGTGTGTGTGAAAGAGAAAGAGAAAGAGGGAGGGAGGGAGGGAGGGAGGGAGAGAGAGAGAGTGTATACATACATAAGTGCAGGTACCAGTGAAGAAAGAAAGTATAGACCCCAAAAACTTGAGTTATAGGTGGTTGTGAGTTGCCTGACATGGGTGCAGGGAACTGAGCTCAGGTCTCTACAAAAACAGTATTCATTCTTAACCATTGAGACATCTTTCTAAACCTGATGCCTGTTTCTTTTAACTCTTATGAAGACCTTTTCATGTATCTATACATTAAAAATGTAGCGTTCATCTGTTTTTTATTTAAAAATATGTAAATATTGATTATCTTCTTTCCCTCCCAGGACTCCTCTGAGATATTTTTCACCTCCTTAACATCCATTGACTTAATGGAACACTTATTTTTAGAAAATACAAAACCTGCACTATATAAGGAACTGCAATCAAATGCAGGAGAAGTACAGGTGTCCTTTTCTCCAGCAGGGAGGTCACAGAGGTCATCCTGAAACCACACACAGAAAAAGGATCTGTACCAGCTAAAGTAGAGAAACAAAGCTGAGGTTTTACCTAAGCCAAGCCACCAGCCCTTCCTTCTCCAGCCAGGAGGGAGCAAAGACACCAGCTCAGCCAGGAAGGCCGGTCTACCAAATTTATGCTGACTTTAAAAAGAATATTTATTAATCATCTGGCAGTACCTCATAAAATCATCACTGGATTATTAAGTTCAACTAGGCAATGAAAGTAGCAATGTAAATTAAGTCTAATAATTCATGAACAAAAATAAAACAAAAACAACACTGGTTTATTTTGCTACTTCATAATAAGCCATGTTTTCATGTGGGGGGACTGAAAACTGCAAAATGGAGACTCACCATCATCCTCTTTAAGGCCAGCTTTCTCTAATCAAAATATATTTCAAAAACAAGAAGAGGAAGTAAGGAAAAATAAGAGAAAACCTGTAGTGACATTTTGTTTGTAACCTAACAAATAAAGCTTGCCTGAAAGATCAGAGTGCAGAGTTAGCCACACTAGTTAGTCATAGAGGGCAGGCAGTGGTGGCACACACCTTTAATCTCAGCACTTGAGAGACAGAGGCAAAGGGATCTCTGTTGAGTTCAAGATTGAAACAGTCTAAAAGAGAAACAGAGCCAGGTGGTGGTGGCTCAAACCTTTAATCCTAGTACCAGGAAGGTATTGACAGGAAGTGATATGGCTGGGCAGAGAGAGGAATGTAAGGTGACAAGAGACAAGGGTGCAGATTCCATCTGAAGATGTATTCTGAGGATTCTTAGAGACAGTATCGCCCCTTTGATATGAACATTGGTAGAGGTAAGAACTCTCGGCTGTTCTGCTTCCCTGATTCTGTAAGCTTTATTTGTTACATCACAAACAAAATATCACTACAAAAAACAATTTTAATATGAAATGAATGAGTCACCTCTTACTCTTTTTGTTCATATACAACTGTAATATATATATATAATATATAATATCAGATGTCCTGATGGACAGAAGCTGAAAACATCTTATATGTAGACAAAATGGCAGGCAAATAATGAAAAGATTAAAGATAGAGATTCTATCTTACGGATTCATTAGAGCTGAAAACTCATAATATTGCTATGTATAATACATTTGCAAGAACTAATTAGGGTTTGAGGTAAACTGTATTGGTCTTTTCATTTTTCAAGGCATTTTAAGACAATTTTGGAAGTATTCATAATGCCATAGAGGCAGATAAATGTGATGGAGAAATACACTCTGGCCTTTTTCCTGATCTTATGGTTTCATTGTGAGGGTCAGCTTTATCCAACAAGTACAGTAAAGACCCTTGGATGAAGGAAGATGGCTAAAGTAGAACATGATTTTGTGTCTAGTTGGGTTATGGTACATGTATAATCATGCTCTTCATTCTTACACATGATCTTAGGTTAATGAATAATAATTTTTCAGTTACTGACCAGCTCCAAGTGGTGGAAAATCTAGTAACTAACAACTATATAGTCCTTTACATGTTTAAAGGGTGTAGAACCCCTATATCATTTCATTTTATGTTCAGAACAAGCATAGTTGCATGTATTTCTGCTTCATACACAGAGAAACTAAAGTTCAAATGTGGGATAATGCTCTTGTACTCTGTAAAGACTTGCCACTCATATTAGTTTAATAAAATGCTGATTGGCCAGTAGCCAGGAAGGAAATATAGGTAGGGTGACCAGACTAAGAGAATTCTGGGAAGAAGAAAGGCAGAGAGGTAATCACCAGCCCTACCAGATGCAGAGGAAGCAAGATGAGAATGCCTTACCGAGAAAAGGATCAAGCCACGTGACTAAACACAGAAAAGAATTAGATGGGTTAATTTAAGTGATAAGAGCTAGTTAATAATAAGCCTGAGCTAATAGGCCAAACAGTTTATAATTAATATAAGTCTCTCTGTGTTTCTTTCAGACTGAATGGCTGCAGGACCTGATAGGACAGGAACTTCCATCTACATTCAAAGAATTGGGTAAGCTAATTAATAATGTCAAATATTGAAAGACGAACTCAACTCAGACAATCTCACAAAACTCATGGCCCCTGTAAATCTTCTAGTTCAGGAAAATGTATCAGTAGGAATGTTTTTACTGTGATTGATATAATATGAATTCTTCAAGGACAAAACAAAATCTTTCAATTTTAGAGCATACTGAGCTTGAAATTGGCAACACACAGGATCATATGTCCACTGTCCCCTCTTTTCAGTGAGAAAACAGTCAAAGCTCAGGCTTCACTGTCACATAATTGTAACAACTGAAATAATCCCAGTCTAGTCCCTCTGTCACCACTTCACTTCCTCCACCAATCTTCTGTTCTGCCACCAAGCCTCCTCATGCTGACAAAAGGGTCAAACTTCCCAGCATGGAATATGGGCCTCTCCCTGGTCACAAATGGGTCTGACCCTCTCAGCTTCATTTCCTCTGTGCCCACAACAGAAATCCCATGTTACACCCAAACACTCCATACTAGGTGTTCACTTGAAATGACCTGCACAGCACTTCCACACTTCTGTGCCTCTTCATAGAATAGCCCCTTCTTCATGTCCCTTCACAGGGGTTACATTTTAAGCTAGACCCAAGGCTAGGTCCAAATATATGTTAGTGCAGGTGCAAATTAGAAAAAAATGTTTCGTGAATGCTCTTACCAAGGTTTCTCCTGTTCCTCTTAGGAATGTGGCAAACTGCTTGGCTGGAACTGATGTATTTTCTCCTGCAAAATCAAAGGAAAAAATAAAAGTTCATACATCTTACAAGCTCTCGGGAGCAAAATCCTCACACCGCTGTGCCTCTCAGTATGACTTTGTGGGAACTAACAGTATTAAAAAAAAATAAGGCAATAAAAATATGATTATTTTAACAGTATGGAAGTTTCTGAAAAATATTACCATCCCCAAAAATTAAACATACAATACTTCTGAGCTTTTGAAGCAGAAGATCAACTATTAAGGTGATTCTAACAGGTATTTAAATGCCTAAAGCTTTACAACTGTACCTATGAAACCAACAAGTTTCATCGAGAAGTTTAAGGATTTACAAGTTCAAAGATTGCTGCCTTTTTGGGGGAGAGGGTGACAGAACAATGAAGTTCAAAGTACAGTGCTAAAAGCAATTATTGGCTTATAAGCAATCAATAGCAATTAAAAGCTGCATTTTAAAGCATGTGTCAGGTGTTACTGGAAAAGGCATCTATCTGAATAGCAGTTATTGAGAAGTTTATCAAAAATAGTAAATAATGTATTAAAAAGTCCCAAGTGGGTAGTGAAAACCTTATTCAGATGACAAGCTGCCTATCAGTTGGAAGCCAGTACTCAGACTCATTGTCTCCAATACTGTTTTCATAATTTCCTAAGAGTACATAACACCACACTTCACTCTTTGGCTTAGGAAACCTTAGTTATGCACTATACTATTAAAAACTACTTTGACTTACTTATACTCCCAACAAATACATTTTTGCAATCTTAATTACCACTTCTAATGCTTCTTTCTAAATTTTTTATTAGTTTCCTGAGAATTTCTTGCACTGTATTTTAATCACAACCAGACTCCCCAACTCTTCCCAGGCCCTCCAACCCCAAGCTTTGTGTCCTCTTTTCTTTTTTCTTTTCTTTTCATTTCTTTATAGTCATCAAGGATAAGTCATGCAAAGCACATAATCTTGGAAGTAAGGCCTTCAACTGGAGTGCAGTCAAGGAATAGCTCTTAAGAGAATGTTTGGATTTACTGGATGCTTTCATTCACTTAACATTGCTGAGGACATGTGGTGGGGATGTTCACACAGATACAGTCTTCTGATTTCAGTGTGCTTAATGAGGGAGACAGATGGTGAGCCAATTCCAAAAGCCACGATAATACAAGCAATAGATGCAGAAATATAGCACAGAGAGGATTACAGTGCTGGACACAGAGCTCAGAGGTGACTTTTTGAAAGAGAAAATAGTTGTGAAAACAGTGTCAGTTAACCAGAAAGCCAAGGAAACTTTGAAACATTAAACATGTTACAGGTGATGGGAAGACTCAGCATGTGGTCATAGGAGAGAGGAATTCTGGAGGCAGTAATTAATGCAGTCATCATCACTGCCCTTAGGCTTCCAATATTGGAATATCCATATTTTCTAGGTTTTACTCCTCTCTGCCTGTTCTCATTTCCATTCATTTTATTCTAGATCTTAACATTTAAAGTATGATCGCATGTAGCTTTTTGGAGGGGTAAAAATATAATTACGCATGTTACCACTATGGCTTCTGCATCAGCATTGATAGTCACCTATTCAGAAGTATTTATTGACAACAGGCTTTGTTTTAATACCTCAAAATGACAGTGAGCTGATTGTCTCACTGAGTTTGTACAGGAAGAAGGGAGACTCAAAAAAAGATATCTCCTAGACAAACATAAAACAATGAAAGCAAAGCACAATATTGTGTTTTGAAAAGCTTCATCTTAAGCTGAACCCATAGAGGTCCATGAAGGTATCAGCTATGTGATGACATCAAGAAAGGACGTTCCAGACAGAACTGCCCATGGAAAGTTACTTGGGAAAGAATCCTCTCTATAAGAGTTGAAGTAGCAAGTGGAAGAGCACATGAAGTCTAATACTTGGGACTGACAATGACATTTCCAAGTAGTGGTTCCTACATGTGCGGTACATTAAAACCACCTGAAAGTTTCTCCAAAACGCAAATATCTGAGTCATATCCATAAACGAGCAGGCCCAGGGTCACTACAGTGATCCTAGATGCTAGCATTCCCTGTATCTTTCCAGGGGATCCAGATCGATGGCCCAGCTGAGACACACTAATTTAAGTCAAAATGAGAAATTCAAATTTTAGACCAATGACATAACATTCCATTGAAAGGTAAGTTTCACTTAAAATTTATTATGCACCAAATTATTTAAATTCCACCTAGACATTTGGCTAAAAGAAACATGATACCTTAGGAATATATTTATTTCTAAACCAAATTACCATCCAGAATGAAAATGACAGAAAGCATTGACCACTTTTCTTAAATAATCAAATACTTTTGGTGAAAATAGTACCTTTGGAATGCTCAGTGTAGTTACTCATGACTTTTATATAAACTTTTTGTGGACTTCTAGAATACACTGACTTATAACTTATAAATAGCATCGTATCTGTTGAGAAGGATACATACAAAAATATAAGATACATTTTTCATACTATGGCTTTCTTTATCACAAGTGGTATCTCACTATATTGCCCAGGCTAGCCCTTAGGTCCTTGGCTCAAGCAATCCTCTTGCCTCAATTTCTCAAATATTCATAACCACAGGTACACACCTCAGTACCATAACTTCTCTTTTTGGTCATTCCTAAGTGCTAGAGTAAATCTGCCATTGTGGGTTAGGAATATCGAGTACAGGTCACATACCAAGAAAGAGCCCTATCAACTAAAATCTACTTTCACTACTGCACGTTCCCAGAGCAGTAGCTGCTAGATCTCATACTATTATGGTAAAATATATAACTACTTAAGGGAACTTAATTAAAAATTCACTCACTCAATCCAAGACAAGACTATCATAGTACTTTAGTTGTGCACCCAAAACACATTTTACTCAAATTGCCTATAAGCTTGAAGATAATTCAAAGATCTTAAAAATTCATTTGGAATTAATAAACAACCCACACCCACAGTCCCACTCATTCACATTACATTCACTAATTCATAGGTTTTACCTTACATCACAGAGCATGAAAAGTAGAGGCAAGTTGCATCCATGACCTGGACTGAGCAATTAAATTAGATCCTAACTTGCTGCAATAGATCATACATCACTCCTCCTTTAGAATGCATTAAAACTATAGCTGATCACCTGAGTTTCCCTAGAGACACTGATTCATTTCTGTGATGGCTGACATTTCATTGTCAGTAGCCATACCTGCAGCCAAGATATGTGACTTCTTTGGTAAAATAATTATGGTGAACTAAGATAATTTACCCTGCTTTTACATTAATTTTTGTCACTTTTGATTCATTTTAAAGGGCTCCACAGAACACGGTCCCTTGAAAGCTCCAAGAAGTTACATACACATTTCACAATCCTAGCCATTTTCAGGATCTTGGATCTTAAATGCTGTTAAGTTCTGGCTGTCTTTCAAAATCAAACTGGGTGATGCTATTGCTGAGGGTGGAGAGGAATCCAAGTCAATAAGATGCAGTGGAAGGGTCCAACCTGTGTAGACTAAACATCTAAAATAGCCCCAAACTTGTCAAAACACACACAGCCCACATACCCCTAGGGATAGAAGATCAGCTAGGCTGGTGTGGCCAAGTGCAAAGAAAGGCACACAGTTTCAACCTCATCACTAAATGAAGTTTTTGTGGCTCATATTCATGAAATTCAGTCACATACCTATTGCTACTTTATAGGGTTAATTTTAGGAATCACTGGGACCTACCACAAAATAGCAATGCACATGTAGAATTTAGGAAGAAAAATAATTTCTCTTCTTTTGAGTGACATTTCCCCTCTCCTCTTAAGTTTTTTTGAGTAGTCCGCCAAATAAAACTATGGCCATTCATAAATTCTATGTGGCTAAGAACTTAATATAACTTAAAACATGTGCCACCCACAATCCTTATTTTGACTCTGGCAAAAGAAAAACATAAAGTTAGGATGCCATCAGATGCTATAAATAGAAATTAAATGTGTAAACGAAAAGGTTTGATTGTGAAAAGCAAAGATTTTAGTTTTTCTTTTAACACAAAATCAAATAAATCAGCATTCTACAAATGAGTTAATTTGTAAAGTGGATAGAAAGAAGTGTGGCAGAATTTTTTGCATTCTTATTCTTTGTGAATGTCATTGAATGTATTTTAATCCTCCTTTCTCCTAACTCCTTCCAGACCACACCCCACTTCCATACCCCTCAAAACTTTATCTTCTCATTTGTTTAAAGCCTATTACTGTGGCAGAATTTTTTTTAAAGATGGCTGAAATGATCTCTTCCACCCAGAACATTCTCACAGCATGTCTTAAAGGCTCCTCCCACAGAAGGGGGGCTGTGAGCCCCTTCTCATTCAATCTGGCAATTTATTACCAGGGCAAGTGTGATAGTCTATGCCTTCCAAAGCTAGATCATAAAATATGATTGATGTCACACCTTACTGAACAGAACACAGCTCCGGAAAGTTTTAGCTACCATGTGAACAGCACCCCACCCTTGAGGAAACTGTGGTTACAAAGACCAACCATGCTACAATGGGCAGAGAAACCCTGCCATGAGTCACAGTGTGACTGGACAGTTCCTTGCTGCTGCAAGCTCTCGTGGTTCTGGCTGCAGGCTATGTCACTAGAAGGTGAAGGGGTTTTTCAAGTGGAAGCAATTTAGTAGTAAGTACACCCCAGGGACATTTGAAACAGAATATGTACCTAACCGGCTCTAGGTATCAGCTGAGGAGATGCTGAAGCAGAATCTGAGAATGTCTGATTTCTTTTAGTTAAGTCATGGATAGAGAGGGTTAAGGTTTTTTTTTTTTAAAGCTGTATAGTTTTCAACAAGAGGAACTATTTAAATAAAGACAGGGTACGCTGGTTTAAAAACAGCACTCTTCTGCACCCTCTATCACGACAGAGATGACAGCAAGCACCAGACTCAATGGAGCTAGGCTTTGACAAAAGACAAATACAGGTAGATGGCAACTAAAAAGTGTGTTTATTACACAGAGGAAGAAGGGAATCGAGACGCTGGTGCTGCAATGCCGTTTAAAGGTCTCCTATGCCCCTTAAAGGCACAAGAGCTGACTTTCTCTGCTACACAGGGCTACTCAGAATCCTAAGGTCTGTAAAGTCAGCATCCTCAAATCAGACATCCCTGTCTGTATAGCTTCTGCTAACACAGTGGGTCATTAATATGGTGGTTTATAAATTGATATATAATACCCTAGAGACTGTTAATGAATCCTATTATTTGGAACTGAAAGACGGGGAGGAAATGGAGTCATCGGTGGTCAACACAGGCCACACCTTCTGGAAAAAAAAAAACAAAAAACTGATAACCCAAAGGATGGAATCCAGAGCACGGAGTTAAGAGCCAAAATTTGCCAGAACAATTTGCAGGAAGGACAGAGCCACAATAAGCAAATGGCAATATGGCCAACAGGATGGCTGTGGCTCCTTTCTCCTATGAACAGGTAAAACAGTGGGGATTTCCCACAGCAGTTCAGCACTGAATGCATGTGAAAGACAGGAAACATTTCTTGTCAGGTGCTCAAAGGTGCTCACAAGACCCTTCAGTTCAAAGTTTTCAGTACACAAGGGCATTCACCTTTGCCTGCACTTTGATTTGCCTTAAAGTCCAAAACCTTGGCCTGCAAATGCATCTAATCGGAGAATGAGACTGAGAATTAGTCCCCTCCCCCTGACACACACACACACACACACACACACACACACACACACAGCCTCGTCTGCACCATTCCAGCGCTGGCCGAATGCATGGGAAACCCTGACCAGATGCAACAGCCCAACTCTTCACCATTTCCTAACCCACAGAAACTGAGACCACCAAATAGCTGGAGTTCTATGCCGTGGTGGATTGCAGTGATCCGTTACATAGCCAAAATAATAGATGGACAAAGCAAGAGAGAACCTACTGCTTTGGGAACATACGAGGAATGTCACAGAAATTGCTAAAATAAATATTCTGATGCAAAGTACTGAAAGACAAACCATTATACTGCCATTATTTTGATGGTTGATGTAGACCATCAGCTTGACAGGAGATGAGCTTACGCGCATGCTTCTCAGTCATTCTCTATAGTAGGTTGACTGAGGGGACAAGACCCACCATAACTGCCACACTCACACAAAAGGAGAAGAAGCTAAGCGGTGGCACTCCTCTCTGTCTACTTCCTGGCGGCACACACAACGTGACCAACTGCCATAAGCTTTTTGCCACCACCACTTCCTGCCAGCATGGCCTGAAAGTCATAATGGACCCTTCCTTCCTAAGTCACTTTTGTCATAGCAACGAGGTGATTAACTATCAGTCTTTAAGTTAAACCACTAAGAAAAACAAAATGAGGTCATATATGAGGTCATGTATTGAAATCATGTGGTATTAGAGAGACATGGGCCTGCATACCTTAATAGCTTCTATGCACTGTTACCATCAATAGCATTTCTACCTGAGAAGTCAATTAGAAGATTTCAAATGTGATCTCCCAGCCTGATCTTGGCATTTACAGTTTTTTTTTAATTTAAAGTGCAACTAGAAAAACAAACTGAAGACTTAGACATAGCTGCAAGGTCTGTAATTCCAGAACATAGGGACCTGAGACAAGGGTGTAATAAGTCCTAGGCCAGTCTGGCATTCTCACAGGGAAACTCCCCAAAACAGAGAGACAAATGTCCATACTGTAATAAAACCCAGAATATTTGCTCCAAATCGTCCACAGAATATATGCTGAGAGCAGGAACGGGAAATCGTGGAGTCTAAGTCTAAAAATGCTGGCAGTCGATATACTGACCAATAAGATTTAATAGGGGGAAGGATTTAAAAGAATGCTTCTATAAACCTTTTATTAATAAAATTAATTTAAAACTATGAAAATACTTGCAGAAATGTGAAAGTATTAACAGGCTTAATATATTGAGAAAGCATACAAATTGGTGAGGAAAAATACTTAATAAGCAAAAAGCATAAGATTGACAATAAAGACCAACAAACACAGCATTCATCTTAATTTCAATGAAGGTGAAAAATGACAAAGCAAAGGTCACCCGAGTTTGAGTTGAAAGAATCAATACAAGTTTTAGTAGTGTTCAGTTCTGGAAAGGGTTGGGAAAGAAATGTTCATTTTACACAGGAATTCAGGCTAAAAACTTGGATGTATGACTGGAGTATTTATGAGGTCAGTATCCTGAAGAACTTATTCTCAATGATTGTATTTGTGAAAGTTTATCGAGATTAAGAGTCATAATTTCAAACTTTAAACAGTGTATCCATAAGTTATGCATATGCAAAGAGTAAACATAACCAATTGCTACCATGACACTGACATTTAGAATTTACTGAGTTCTTTGAAGATGCGGTTACTATTTCTAATGTATAAATACTTCAAAGCCACTATCTTCTCTATTCTTTAAAAATAGACAATTTATAAACTAGAAAATCCACTCCAAAAACATACCCGTGACAGAATCCTCCATAAGTCTCACCCAACTTTTCTGCCCTGTGCAGTATAGTTTTATTTCCATATAGATACTGTATGTATCTTTAAGCATTCCTGGACAGGATGGGATACCTATCTCAATGAAACCCTACTTCACAAAACCAAAACTAGAGTACACAAATAGATCAGAGACTTTAAAACTCTTGAATTTTGTTATTAGACAATTAAGAGTGTCCTAATAGTGCTAAATGTTGAAAGTAATAAATGTGCCATAAGTGTGAACAGATTGGATCTGATTCTTCCGTCACTACAGTCACGTAGACCAGGAACAACGCAGAGAGGTTGATGTCTGCAGCTGATATTAAATCAACACTGTTCACTTTCTTTTTTTAAATCTCTTTACGAATTGTTACTTTTATTGCTCAAATTTCACATTCCAACAGGTAAACCATAAAAATATAAATAACTCTGCCCTCATTCATGGGTCACCTCTGGCCTGTGTCTCTACTACAAAAACTTTCTGCATATCTGTGCCTTGTGGAGTCACAGCC
>LOJH01020934.1:6164-19763 GCA_001685095.1 Ellobius talpinus | reverse complement strand
CCTTTGGAAGAGCAAGCAGTGCTCTTAACCACTGAGCCATCTCTCCAGCCCCCTCAAGATTGTTTTTATATTTCTTCTAAGATGTTCTATTTTGACTCTGGCACCACGGAGTATCAAACATTAACCAAAACTATATGGGGTAGGATTTGGTACTAGGTATGAGTGCCTTTGGCTGAGTGCTTTTTCTGGTTTCCAAATGAGCACAGAAAGGAGACATGACAGAAGGAACCACACACTGCAACGAACTGTGGAACTTACCTGGAATCAAACAGTGTCCCATCCAAGAATGTTCCGTTGTAATGGTACCTCACAAAATCGGACACCTGGATAGTCCGAGGACAGCTGGGAGGCTTGAAATACGTCTGAATTTGAACCTGGTCTTCAGAATTCCAAATATCCATCAGGAGTACATCAAAATGAAGTACCGAGTTTGGAGGGATCACACCAGCTGGAAATTAAAGTGAGTTCACACTGAAAGTCTGCCCCCTCCTGGCGATACAGCGATCCCTAGGAAGCCGCTGTCAAATAGCTATTTTCTCCAAGGTGAATCACTCCCTCCAGGAGGGAGAAAGCAGGCACAGCAGACTGGGAAAGCAAACAAAAAGTTACAAGATTTCCTAGGTTTCTCCCCAAAGCTGTAAAGTATAAACAGCGGCTAAGGAGAAGACTGTGCCCTGAACAGCACAGAGAGCTCTGGAGACGCAGCTTTTATGTGGGGTCACTCATGCATGCTACAGTGGGCTTCTGACCAATCCAGCTGAGGCAGAGTCACTCACACTCCCTGAAGTAACCCCTCAGCCATGCTTCTGTAAGTTACTCCAGTGAACTCACTGGTTCTCCAGGCTGGATTTCAGTGGGATCTTTGGTCCGCTATCAATGGCCTAAGTGGGTTAAATAAACATTTCTTCACATTCCACAAGAAAAAAAGCCAATTGACCATTACAATCAATGTAACAGAAGTCCAAAGAATTCAAACCCATCACTGATGTATACAATTCCTAAAGGTCCATTCTTCCTACATCCTTCCTCCAAATAAAATGAAAGAGAGAAAGACTCCTCTCATCAGGACCTCATTAGATACTCTTGTGTTGGCACTTTCTTCTGCATCTAAGAAATAAACCTACAAGGGAAATGCTGGTTGTGGTTCTTCGGCCTTTCTCTCTCACCCCCCCCATTAAATATTCCAAATTCTCCAGTCAGCTTGGCTTCAAAGCCTGCAAAAGTGTCTGTAAATCGAGTGAAAACTTACACACTCCTTCACTTCCATAGGCAAGGTCTGGAGGAATCGTCACGAAGCGCCTCTCGTTCACACACATCCCAACCAAAGCCTGGTCCATCCCTGTGATCAGCTGGCCTTTTCCCACAAATACATTGAAGGTAGAGTCTCTGTCATAGCTAAAGATCCAGAAGGTAGGGGGAGAGAGATAAAAGCATAGTTATCCCCACAGAGAATGCAGCTTCATGAAGGTCACAGCCAAGGGAAAGACCTACCAAGAGTTCCTGGCCCAGGAAATATCCTCGCTGGGCATTTGAGGAGTGGGTTTTTATATTAACTTGAATATTGCCAACAAATCTACTTAGAAATGATTGCCACACAAGCCTGACAACCTGAGCTTGATCCTCTGAACCCACAGTGGAAGCAAAGAACCAAGTCCTGAAAACTGCTCTCTGATGCCCTAAGCACAAGGAGACACGTGCAGCAGGGAGGGGATGCACACTAGTACGTGCTGACGGGTCAGACAATAAATAACAAATCACGGCTGGGATGTACACCCTTGCTTTAAAAAAAAAGATTTATTTATTATATATACAGTGTTCTGTCTGGATGTATATCCCTGCAGGCCAGAAGAGGCCACCAGATCTCATTATAGATGGTTGTGAGCCACCATGTGGTTGCTGGGAATTGAACTTAAGACCTGTAGAAAAGCAGCCAGTGCTCTTAACCTCTGAGCCATCTCTCCAGCCCCCACCCTTGCTTTTTAACGTTAAATTCAGCAACACTTTTACCTTCTAGAAGATGATGGATACGTGCTTTGAGAGATAATAAAGTTCAAGACAAGGACTTTGTCTTTAAGTATTTTATAAACTGGCAGAGACTCATAGTTTCAAACATTGTATTTAAAAAAATGACTGCACATCTGGGCTTCATAGCCCTATGGAGTATCAGCTACAGCTACAGGGGAGGCTGAGGAGAAAGGATCACAAGTTCAAGGCCAGTTGGGCAACCTGGTGAAACTGCCTCCAGATTTAAAGGGAAAGAGGTCTGCGGGTTTACTCAGTGGTGGAGTAGCTGCTTAGCCCTGAGTTTCATCTCCAGTACTGCAGAACAAAGAAAAGAGACAAGGTGCTAGGGGAAATGAGTGCAAAATAGAGAAAAATAAGCAAAAGAAAACTTGCTGTGGATCTTGGTTTACAATAATTAACAGTGGAGATAACTCAAGGGTGGGATCCTGGCGGCATCCAAGTCAGGTATACCATGAAATGGACTGCGGCCATGTTTTGGCTTCCTACATACTCACACAAGAACGGTAGTCACAGTAAGTGAGGTGTAGGCCCAAGGGGATGGTTCAGCTGGCAAAGGTACCTGCTGCCAAGCCTGACAAAACCTGGGTCCCCAGGACTTACATGGTAGATGGAAGGAAAGAACCAATTGCTACCAGACATCCTCTGACCTGTGCATGTGTGCTATGATAAGCAAGCACATACAGAGAAATGCGCAGACACACAAAGGCACACACACACTGTAGGAAATAGAGCTACCATGTAAAACGATACCATTTTCCATTTACTCATATATAGGTAATATGGAAAGATCTATTTCTTAAAAATCAAGAAAAAATAGAAAAAACAATTAATAAGTAATAGCATTTAATTCATGAGGCTGTGCCAAGCCTTCTTTTGAAACTCCTGCCTTTTCCTCACTTTCTCCTAATGAATGGTTTAGTCAAGCAGTGGAGCCAGCTTCCTCAGACCTGCCCCCTTTACCCCCTCCTCCTAGTCTTACATCCCATTTTCACTGCCTTCCTTTCCTGAAGGTCAATGAACAGAAAGCAGCAGGATTTCACGCAGAGACCACACTAAGGCACAAAGGAGCACGTGAGGCTTCTACACGTGTCAACCTTGTACCACCACACTGGCGTGTGAGTCACCGCCTGGAATGCCAGCTCTTGACTTTTGCTTGAGCCCGGCCATAATCACTGAACCACCTTCAGGGCTATCTTCAATGTCATGCTAACAAATCCGAAAGCAAAGCTTTCAAGACTCTCTAGGCAGAACATATATGAGAGCAGCAAGAACGCAAAGGCAGGGAGTGGCTGTAGAAATGCATTCCTCCTCTGTAGAACAGGAATAGTTCCCAAGATTAATGCAATTTTTAAGTGCACGCATTCTGTTTTAATGATGTTAGTTCATTTTCTAAGAAGTTTACACATTTAGCATTGAATCCTATTTAAAAGTCCATTAGACTAAAATAAAATATTCAAAGAATCGTTTGGTGATAGAAGAATATTGTTGGCACAGCTAGCAGGTCACAAATCATTCCACTGAAAACTACACTGCATATAAAGGAATTGCAAACTAAATCAAGAGTGCTTTGGGGCTTTGTTTTGTTTTATTTACAAGTCTTTATTTGGTTTTAAAAGCTTAATTTACTTTATGTGTATGAGTTCTTGTCTCTCTGTGCAGCACATGCATGTCTGGTGCCCACCTCAGATCCCCTGGAACTGGAGTTGTGGATAGCTGTGAGCCACCACATGGGTCCTGGGAATCAAACCTGGGTCCTTCCGAAGAGCGACCAATGTTCTTAACACAGAGTCCTCTCTCCTGAGAACTTCATACATGAGCACTGTATCTATTTCTTTCCTACCCCTTCCCTTCCCCTCACATCCCTCCCATTCCCTGCCTCCCAAATTCATGCTCCTATATATATATGCATGTTTATACATCTAGCATTTCTTACATAAGGCTATCCAATCCAAAGGCTGATCACTTGGGATTGGACATCTACGCAGTAGTTCACCCATGGAAGAAACTGATTCTCTTAGCAGACAATGACCTCTTAGAGCTCTTCATCTAGGGGTGAAACCATGTGGAATTTTCCTCATCAACACTGGCGTGTCTGCTGATAGTGGCATTATAGATTTGTTCAGGCAACCATACCGTGGCTACTTCATGGGTGTGTTCTCCCTGTCATACCTAAGGGACATTATTTAATGGCCTCTGACTCTTACAATCCTTCTTCATACCTTCCCCTGAGCTTTGGGGGGCTACACACTGCAGATGTATCTGTTAGGGCACCCCACAGTCACTTATTCTCTGCACTTGATTTCTATAACCGTCTCCATCTGTTGTAGAAAGAAGCTTCTTGGATGAGGCGCGAGAGCTACTGTTATCTGCGGGTGTAAGGATAACCATTTAAAATGCAGCTAGAAAATGGCAGTAGCAGGCTCTTCTCTCAGGTCTATGACCTCTCCAGTCATAGGTAGCTGACTAGGTTTACAGTACCAAGCGTGAATCCCTCCTGTTAGCAGGCCATAAGTCCAATCAGACGACTGTTTGTTGGTAATGCCCAAGATAAAAGTGCCACTATTGCACTGCTGGAGATACCTTGCCAGGCTGGCGAGTATTGTTGTAGCCTTAACAGCTGGCCAGAACTACTGACTGCGTCCTCCCTTGAGAGCTTGCACAGTGTCTCCTACTAGGTCAGTTCCAGCCCTACTCCTCCATGCCCTGTGTCTGAAGTATGTGCTATGTGCATCTTCAGCAATAGGGTCTTACAAATAGGTCCTTCAAATTCTGGAAGGATATCAAGGAAAATGGCAATAAACCATATTGTTTTAGGAGTCTCTTGCGTTGCTCTGACCTACATCTTGTTGGAGGTTTCCCATCCTGGTGCTGGGATTTGAACTGTGTTCAAAGCATGTCTCTTGAGGGTAGCATGCACACACATACATACATACACATGTGCACACGTACATATATTTTAACTAAACTTAAATAGTAACACATTGCCCTTTTTCAAACACCCTTAGTATTATTTACCCCTGCTTCTTCACTCTCCCCCCTGTATCCACAGTTAAATTCCCTGGGCACATTTTTCCCATTGCCGCTCTACAGCACTCCTTTCTAGACTCCTTTTCCTCCTTCTCCATCCTGCCGTAGCCCCTTTCTTGTGGGTTCTTCAGATACTTCAGATTGCGTACTTGAATCTAAAGCTGGTGTCCATGAGGAAGAGAGAGCGTGTGGTGCTTCTCTTCCCACATCTGGCTGGCCTGAGCGTGTGGTGCTTCTCTTCCCACATCTGGCTGGCCTCGCTCAGCACACCTTACTGCACATTTTCAGTAACCGCTATTTACAGAGCCTTTCTCATGTGCTAGGTCCAGCCACAAAGCAAGCTCTTCACAAAGAACTTGAACCCTTCGAATCCTTGAATCCTCATAATCCTTACACCACACAGGTAGGGACTCAGACATGCAGTCTCCCTGATGGTTAAAATTCTTTCCAAGCTCAAAATTTAGCCAAGTGGGAAAAAAAAAACAAAGACATAAGAATCCAGGACTGTCTAACTCTCAGCTCCTGGCTGGCACAGGTCTCTGGAGGCCCCACGACCTCACAGTACTGTTAATTCCTTTGATGATCAGCCTGGCAGTATTAATTCCATCCTTTCATGGTCACATAGCCCTGTGAGCAATGATGTGAAAATGTATCACATACACACCCAGACACATAAGGCTCTAACCATGCAAAACCAATGCTATCTATTGCTTAAAAGGCTGGCCATCTGGAAAAACTGAAGCTGTTCTAGGTTTATGCTGATCAGTGCAACTGGCACAAACTCATGTGATGCCTCAAGCCCAAAACTGGTCATGAAAATCATGTCTGCAATGCGAGAATACGTGCTTACGAAGCCTGTCCCATCAGCCAGCTCGTTCACACCTTTTATAGATGTCCCAATCGGGGAACGACAGGAAACAGATGGCTCACCTAACCTAACCAGGCAGTTCCAGGGGGAGTTAACGAAGGTGCTGTGCACAGCTGACATTGTAATCAACAGTGGAAAGACCGGATGCTCTCTCCATGCTCATAAATAAAAGAATGAGGCCTACTTTCCCAGTTCTAGGCAACAAAGACCTGGAAAAACTGGTGACAGCAATTCATCAAGAAAGTGAAGTAGATGGCATGTAAACTGGAGAGAAGCAAGGTAAAAACTGTCCGTAGAAAACTCTAAGGAGCTCTGTCTCTCTCAATCTCCCCCTCTTCCCCTACCCTCCTCTGAACGATTAAATGACTTCTGCAATGTGGCACAATACAAAAGTCAATAAGCAAAAATGAGTTGTGTCCATACCACCAGTAAATAATCACAAGTGAATAAAAAATTCCATCTACAATAGCAAAAAAACAAAAAATAAAACAAACAAGGGCCCAAAAGAACTATGCACTGAAAAACAGAAAAATACTGCTGAAAGAAATGAAAGAGGACTAGCAAGGTGGTTTATCCCATAAGGACACTTGTCACCAAGCCTGAGAACCTACCTGAGTTTGATCCGCAGAACCCACATGGTAGAAGGAGAGAACCAACTCCCGCAGACTGTCCTCTGACCTCCAGACATGCATGTGTGCACTATACACTCTCACACACGCATGCACATGATAAATAAATGTTACAACTTTTTGAGCAAAAACAAATTAAAGAGAACAAAAATAAAGACACTCTACCCTGTGTTCGTGGATTAAGAGACATGATCTCATTAAAACACGTGCACCATCGAAGAGACCTACAGAGCCAAGGCAATTCCTATCACATTCCCAGCAGTAGAAAAATATCCTAAAATTCATCTGGAAATGTCTAAAGACTCAAATTAGCCAAATAACCCTAGGAAGGAGAGCAAATGCAGTATCCCCTAGTTCCTGACCTTTAACTGTAAAAGACTGCAGTCATGAAAGCAGTGCACCTCAGACTTAAATTACAGAAACCAACGAAACTGAACAGAGAGCCCAGAAATGAACCGTGTCATACATGATCAAGGGGTCGTTGATAAGACCACGTGGTGATGAAATGTGAGGGCTCCAATAAATCGTGCCAGAAAATCTGGATGTCTACATACAAAAGAACAAAGTTGGGTCTTTGCCTTATGCCATCAAATGAAAGCATGTTAAAGACAAAAACTTGAGATCCAAAGCTACAAAAACCCAACAAGAAAACAGGCATGATAGTTCATAGGCATCATGGCAGCAATGGGGAGGTCGAGGCGGGAAGATCAAGGAATGATGGGCCAGCCTTCATTCTTAAACTCCATCTCAAAAAGCATAGGGGAAAGCCTCTTAGCATTAGATTTTACAATGGTGTCTTGAACAGCAGCAAAAGCACAGAATGCTGAAGCAACAACAGACAAGTAGGATTGTGTCAAACTTAAAAACTCTTCACAGTGAAGGAAAAACTCAGCAGAGTGGAAGGGCCTACGGAACAGCAGTGGGTACACACGAAGCACCGTGAGGTCTGAATCTGAATCATCGCCCACAGACTCAGTGTTTGGATACTCGGTCCTTAGCCAGTAATGCTACCTGGGAAAGTTAGAGAACCTCTGAGATATGAGGCCCAGTAAGTAGACCTAGGCCACTGGAGGTGGCCCTTTGAAGGTTACAGCCTCCTGCAGTTCTGGCCTGTGTTCTTCTGCTGGCTGAGATGCCATAGACCAAGGTGCTCCACCCCATGCCTTTCCCACCATGATGGACCAAACCCTCCAGATTACATAGCAAAGTAATCCTCCCCTTCCTTAAGCTGCTTCTGCCAGATATTCTGTCACAGTGACGAGAAAAATAACTAAGACACCACATACGGGAGTCATACCTAGAAAATCTAAAGTCTTACAACTCAACAACAACAAAAGGACCCAACCCCCCCCGCAAAAAAAAAACTGAGAAAACCATTTGAATAGACATTTCTTCAGAGAAGAAACACAAATGACCAACAAGCATGTGAAAAGATGCTCAATATTACCAAGCACCAAGGAACTACAAATTAAAACCATAATGTGTTTTCAGAGCACTTATCACCTGCATGCCCTCCTCCGGCGAGTGCAGGTGGTCAGTATATTCCCAAGTAGACAACTCAGGTCTCAAGGGGTAAGTGTCACCAGTGGACAATCACTGATCTTAATTTCCTTATCTTTCCGACTGAGAACAAATAAAAGCATGTTTCGAAACCTGTGCTTTCCATATGGGAGCCACTAGCCACATGCAGCTACGGAGCACTCAGAACAGGGATGTGCCGCCAACCAGGACCTAACCTACAGCCTAACATGGGTCTCAAGCAGCTTGGGTTCCAGGTTCTGCTGTGATCTACACAGATAGACCTGCTCTAGAATGTAAAGACTGTCTCCACTACCCTAGAGAGATCAAGACCCGCTGGTCCTTCTCAGTGGCCTTGGTTTGGGGCAGGAGGAAAATTCCACGCACAGCACGGAAGCCAAACCAAAGAGTCAGGGATAAGCCATTCCCTGCCAAAGGGCTAAACACAGTCAGGGCATGAAGCCACTGTAGCCCAATCTCTAGGCTTTCCCAGCAGGCTCCAAAGCAGGAACTTACCTAGGGACTGGGGCAGATACCAAACCATCTGGAAGCCAGGCCACAGGACTTCAAATGCTACCTTCATCGGCAGCCTCTCCTGCCTCTTGGGTTATGCTGGCACCACTATCCTCTTCCCCTAAACTCCAGCTTTGCCTTCTCCGCAGCTTTCCTTAAAAACTGCCCATATCCACTCCCTCCACTGCTGTCTCCTCCTCGGTCCTGAATCCTAGGTTGACCTCAGGGGGCTCTGCAGCTGACACACCCAGGCTTGAATCCCAGTTCTGACTTCAAGTCAGTCAATGCACTTCTCCAGGCCTCCCCAGTTTCCTCATCTATAGACAGAATTCAGGGGGCTGGAGAGATGCTTTACCAGTTAAGGATGCTTGCTGCTCTCCTAGGAGACCAGGGTTGGGTTCCCAACACCCACATTAGGCAGCTTACAACTGCCTATAATTCCTGTCCCATAAGATCCAGCACCCACTTCTGGCCCCCGTGAGCACCCACCCACACATACACACTCATGCAGACAGACACACACAGAGATACATATTTTAAACAGAATAAATTTAATAATTAAAAACAATGATAGTAATTGTTACCCCAGGTCAGGCAGGGAGGCCACTAAAAAACACAGAAAATTAACAGGCACAGATGACCATGTGGGGAAACTCAAACCTTGTGCACTGTAGGTGGGAAGGTAAAATGGTGCAACTACTACGGAAAAATGAATTCCACAGGAAAAGGAATTTCATCAAAAATTTAACTCAGAAGTAAAAGAAGACCCAAGAATCCTATTTATACAAAAGAATTAAAAACAGAGACTTGCAGAGAATATTTGCGCACACATCCTCACTACAGTATGACCCACAACAGCCAAAAAAAAATGCAAGCAAACTAAACGTCCAACAGTTGGGAAATGGGGGAAGTAAACAAAGTGAAGGAAATCAATGAAGGAAACCCTATGATATGCTGTGTATCGCTAATGTATCTTGAGGGTGATTCGTTAAGTGAAATGAACTAGTCAAGAAAGATTAAACACTGCAGGTATGGTTCCACAAAGTACACGAGCCAGATATGAGCACAGTGACCTTATAATCCCAGTGCCTGATCGGCTAAGGCAGGGAGAGACCATGTTTGAAGCCAGCCTGGGCTCTATAGGGAACCCCAGGGCTGCCTGAGCTATGGTGTGAAATTCTGTCTCAAAAATAAAACATAAAAAAATTAAAGTCATAGAAACAAAAGTAAAATGTGGTTACCAGGAAAGGGAGGCGCAGTGAAAATGGGAAGGGATTGTCAGTGCTTCTAGAGTTAAGAGTTTTTAAGGAAAAAAAAAAGCAGTCCTAGAAAGCCTACATATCAACATGCATGCAATTCACACTGCTACTCTACACTTTTACACGGTTACAATGGTAAACTTTATTGATTTATCAGCAAGGGGCTATGTGCACGGGTATGGACCGATGCAGAGCAACACAGTGGGCAGGGCAGCAGCCAAAGGCTGAGAAGGGAGTGCCTTTAATTTATTATATTGTGCCGGGGGGACCCAGGGAATTTTCGTAGCCAAGTGATACATAACTAGGGCTCAGACCTTTGGTTTAGAGACACAAACCTTGGTGACCCTACAGGTACCACCTCACTTCTTCTATGGGCCCCTCATTCTTTCTTATGGCTGAAACCAACCAAAGCTAGAAGACAGGCGGGTCATAAATGTACGGGCTGAACAGCGGAGCCTTGTAGAACCAATCGCCAGTGAAGCTGCTAAGAAACGGGCCTAGAAAGGGAAACAGCACATCTAACACCCTGCCTTCCTCTCCTGTGGCTGCCTGGTCCTGCTCATTCACTAACAGTTGCTGTCCTGGCCCTGGACACTACTACCTGCCTCCAGAGGGTGACAGGATCTGTAGTACCTCCCAGTGATAGTCTGCAAGATATCTAGCTAGGACAAGACCTGTGTAAGCCCAAGTCAAACCAAACCCCAGCATGGAGAGTAATGAAGTTTCACCTCCAGCTGAGGGGCTACTTGCAATCCTTAGCTGCAGGAGGAGAAGGGTCAGTTTCTTCTAAAAGTACAGCCCCTGGTATAGCTACCATCCCCACTGGAAGGCCACATATCCAAGAACCTGTCTGTGGGCACCACAAATTTGTCTTGATGGAGAAAGAGAAAAAAGACACAAAGCTGCGAAGGGAGAGGAGAGGGACAAATCTGGGAAGGGTTGTGAGGGTGAACATGACCAAAAATTGTTCCATAGTTTTAAAAACACTGTTAAGTATTTTAGACAAGATTTAGATTTCTGTCCTTTGTAAGACCCAGAATTTTGACACTTAGAAAAGAGAATCATATATGAAGATGTTGAGTTATACTTCACGAGACATCATACATAAAAATAATTTTAGGTGCTATAGGTGAAGTTTCATGGAACTCTTTCCCATTTGTACAAAAAACAAAAACTAAAAATGCTGAATGGTTCTAGAAAGTTATCTCTGATTCCAGGAGATTGAGGTGTTTTCTATGAATGACTGATACTGCAAAATGAAGTTATCATTTAAGAAAGTGGGGGGGTCTAGCTGGGGTTGGGGATGTAATTCAGCAGTAGAGTACTTGTGCAGCACACACAAAGCCCTGGTCTCCATCCCCAACACTAGAATCCCTTGACGGCTCACATCTGTATCCTAACACTCAGGCAGTGGAGGCCGAGGATCAGAAGTCAAGGTCAGCAAGTTTGAGACCCTGTCCCAAAAAAGAAAATCAGAAAATCAGCAAAAACCAGTAGCTCCAGCCACGACACTATCGCTGGAGATAAGTAAAATCCATCATACTCAACTCAGGAAGCTGTCTACACAGAAGCACACATTACTTCGCAACTTATCACTTACATAAATAAGTACTTGGTAGCTCTATCCTTATAGCATAAATAACAGGCTGCGCCTCTGAATATAGGCTTCCTACAGCAAGAAAGAACAGATGAAGGAACAAATGGCAAGCTGGGTGGGCTGGTGCGTGCCTGTAATCCAAGCACTGCGAACACTGAGGTAGGGAGATTGAAGCCAGCCTGGACCATAGCAAGACCCTACCTCCAAAAAAAAAGTCAGTAAAAAAAAAGAGAGAGGAAGGAGAGATGGCTCCGTGGCTAAGTGGTCATACTGCTGTTGCAGAGGACCCAGTTGGGTGGCTCACAACTGGAATTCCAGTTCCAGGGGATCTGACACCTGGCCTCTCCCGGTACTTACAAGTTCATGCCCGTACCCAAGCAAATACATGTGATCTAAAATGAAACAAATAAATCTTAAAAAAAAAGAAAAGAACAAATAGTAAAATGAATCCATAAAGCCTCCTATGCCTTCCCCTCCAAAAGAATTAAAGGAACAGTAAAAATGGCCAAAACAGGCCAGGAAAGGCAATAAAACCTTGGAAAATTGAAAGCAAATAGGAGAACAGAGTGGACCTAAATGAGAAGACACAGATCTAAGAGTGTGTAACATAAGATATGGCCAAAGGTTGATCCGGTGGGTCTTCTAGAACCTGGGAAGGCTATCGCAAGGAAGTCTACAGTGCAACAACGGACCACACCTGCCCAGGCGTCCCTTCTCAATTCTTAGCAGCTGGGCAATTAGAATTTTAAGTTCTAAAAATTGTTGTAGGAGGAGGCCACTAGTTAGTTCCCAGCCACTTAGCCCCGAAATAATTACACAGAAATTGTATTAATTAAATCACTACTTGGCCCATTAGCTCTAACTTCTTATTGGCTAACTCTTACATCTTAAKTTAACCCATTTCTAGTAATCTGTGTATCACCATGTGGCTGTGGCTTACAGGCAAGATTCCAACCAGCGCCTGTCTCTGGTGGGGCTACATGGCTTCTCTCTGACTCCGCCCTTCTTTCTCCCAGCATTGAGTTTAGTTTCCCTGTCTACCTCTATTCTTTTGCCCTATCAGGCCAAGCCAGCTTTCTTTATTAATTAACCAATTGTATTCACAGCACACAAAGGGGAATCCCACATCATAAAATTTCCTAAGCAGTACATATGTGACTACTTGTTGTACTTGGAATTGAATCCATGGCCTCACATACTTTTAATTTTTTTTAAGGTGTGAATGTTTTGCCATCGTGTATAGCTGTGTACCACCTGTATGCCTGGTGCCTATGAATGCCAGAAGAGGGCATCAGATCCCCTGGAACTGGGATTACAAAGGGTTGTGAGGCACCATGTGAGTTCTAGAAATAGAACCCCGGTCCCTCTGGAAGAGCATCAGTGCTCTTCACCATTGAGCCATTTCTTCAGCCCCACAGCCTCACACTTCTGCCCCAGCCCTACACTATTTTCCATATTAATTTTTTGGTGGGGCTGGAGAGAAGGCTCAATGATTAAGATCATTTGTTATGCTTGCAGAGCAGAGGATTCGGGTTTGGTTCCCACCACCCACACGATGGCTCACAACTATCTTGTAACTCTAGATCCAGGGAACCCAACATCCTCTGCGGACCTCCACAGGCTCCAACATGGTGTATAAACAAACACTCAGGCACATTCACATGCACATAAAAATCAAAAATATATTTTAAAACTAAAATTAAATGGCACATGCTTATACTATTCTTAGATAAAATTACTCTTATCTCAGATCCAGAGACAAAAAAAATTCAGAGGAAGAAGATAATTTTTCCCTCAGTTCAGTTACACATATCAGCTAGGAGGAAAATAGTCAACTTGCTTTAAGTTCTAGTTTAAGATTCCACTTGGACAATTCAAAACTGAAGATAATGTTTTCAAACACTACAAAGACTACCAGGGCTAGTATGGCAGCCCCAGCTGCTCCAGTGGCTGAGGCAGAAAGATCTTCTGAACCCATGAATCTGAGCCAATCCTAGGCATCACTGGGAGAGCCTGTCTCAAAAATAAACAGGTCAAGCACGGTGGCAAACATTTCCAAACCCCGTACTGAAGAGACTGAGACAGGAAGATGTCAAGCTTGAGCCCAGCTGGGTGACACAGGGAATCTACAATCTCAAAACAACACACACACACACACACACA
>LOJH01020933.1:0-16890 GCA_001685095.1 Ellobius talpinus | reverse complement strand
AGAGAGAGAGAGAGAGAGAGAGAGAGAGAGAGAGAGAGAGAGAGAGAAGCAAAATGAGAGTTCATTCTCCTCTCTCTGGTTCCTGATAGGCTAACTCTAGGGTATGCTACTCTGTTCTACCATGCCCCGCCCCCACCATGACAGACTGAACCCTGGGAACCAGGCATCAGCATAAACCTTCCCTCCCTTAAGCTACTTCTGTCAGCTTTGGGCATTGCTATATGAAAGTAACTCACATAAGGATGCTGTGTCTCTTTGAGTCCTAGTGGGACCCAGGAAGGCAGAGGAGGGTCCCTCTGAGACCATGTGGGTGGGGAAGGTCAGCCTTCTCAGAGGACCCAGGAAGGAAGGAAGCTGGATCTTCAGCACCGCACTTAGCTGCCTGGTCCCAAGTACTTGGGCATTAGAACCAATTGTGGCAGGTTTGAGGGTATGGGAAGAACCTGAGGTTCGAATGTGTGTATTCCCCATCGCCAGAGATAAAGGACCTTCTAGAAAGGCCCTGGGGGTCTGGAGAACCAGCTCCTTTCCTTGGGGTGAGCAGAAAGACTTAGGAAGACAAGGGGTCATGGCTAACCAGAGCAGGCCAGGTCTCTACCCCATGACCACCCAGCTTGGCCATCGGCCCTGATCATCTCCCATACCTGCAGCCTCTAGAGAGGGGTAGGACTCATTTCTGAGGCCATCGTCACTTCAGGCCCTAAGAAGGGTTGTAGCCAGGTACCAGCCCAACCTTGCCCAAGATCCCATCAATCCAAGTTTGCTGGGCTCTCAGTAACAAATGGGGGGGCAGAGAGTAGAATGACCTGGCGTTTGTGGTCTCTACCCTCCCTGATGTCTCTGGCTTGGAAGAGACTTCTGTCCATGAGTGTTGGCTGTTAAAAATAGCTGGCCCCTTCATCATCCCGACAGCAGCACTCTGGGACAATGTGTTCCGAGGCCCAGGCTGTTCCCTGGGGACTGTGCAACAAGCAAGAAGAGCTAGGGACACTCTCAGCACCAAGGCAGGCATCCCACTCCACCAGGCTTCCCAGCCACACCTCCACCCTCCTTCTCGCCCTTCCTGGGTGCTGTGTCAGGAGCCCTGGGTTTCTGGGACAACCTGGGGACGGCACTGCTGTGACATCTGTGGGTCTTTCCTAGTGACCTGGAACTTGAGGAAAAAAAAAAAACACGTGCCTCCTCCTCTAAATTCCCCAGACTGGCCAAAACTGGAACCATAGAGACTTTACCAAGGGTCTCTCAGATGCAGTCAGGTGATGAGGCAGAGAGGGGTCAGGTTCAAGTCCTAGCACAGCCCTGACTCTATTGTGTGAGGAAGCGGCTTAACTTTCCTGTGCCCCAATTCCCTTACTGGTGGAACAGATAGGTGTTCGAGGCCCAGTGTGTAAGTTGTGTGAAGGCTAGATGGTTCCAAGTGCTTCTAAATGCATGGCCTGGTGCTGGATGAGTGGTCAGTAAACAGTGTTGTTATGACGACTGCACCCTGGTTATGGACATTGGCAATGGGATGGAATTTCAAATCCTGCCTCCTATATTGGCTGACTGTGTGACTTTGAATGAGTTGTTTGACCTTTCTGATCCCTAATTTCCTAGCCTACAAAAAATGGAATGATGCCACTTACCTCCTGGAGCTTTGGTGCCTCAGCTGGTGCCCTTAGGGAGCAGTCAGGGCTCCAGAAGTGTGCAGGGCCTTTTGGGATCTTCAGAACTGAGACCAGACAGGGGTGTGCTAGAGGGGCAGTTCCTTGGGCCACATTTCTTCAGGCCTTCCTGGTCACATATGTACATGCATATATGTACACATGTGTGCATACACACACACACGTGCACACATCCCATAATGGTTGGAGGCCCTGCCATCCCCACTACCCATCTTCATGTTACCCTCCTGTGCCCACGAGTGGGAAACAGAAAAGAGAACAAGAGAGAGTAGCTCAGAATCAGAGAGAGGGAAAAGAAGAGAAGGAAGGAGGGCAGAGGAGGGTGGGGGAAGGGGATCCGGACACAGTGAGAAAAGATAGAAGTGACCAAACATCCCTCGGAAATGAGGGAGCCGAGAATGACCTGTTAAAAAAAACCAAATAGGAAGCCAGGTCTGCTAGGAAACCCTGAGGGGGTTCAGGGACAGGGATGGAGTCTGGGGAGCCAGAGGCAGCCTGACTCCCCTGCTAGCAGGGCTTTTATCTGAGGATGGGTAATGTGTCGTCATGACAACAGTTGTCACATGTAGGGTAATGGCTGGTGAATAACACAGGGAAAATGTGGCAGGAGAGGAGATCCCACAGCCCAGTGATGGGAGCTTGGGGACAGCCCCCTTCCCGCCCTGTCCCTTTTTCGACCTTGCCTCCACCTAGTCAGGACATCCCTTACCCCAGATTCCACCCCAGTGTTGCTCTTTTGAGCCACAGTCATAGCCTCGAGCTTTGTTCTCTCCACATCCTGCCTATGGCTGGCAAGCGAGCCAGCCACAGCAGGCAGACATTATCTCTCCACCAAGCATCTCAATATATCCCTTGCCGTGGTCCTCACCGTAAAGATACAGCAACCACCTTGTTTCCCAAATACTAGTACAAGAGTCAGAGAGGCTGGGTAGCTCCTCTGAGGTCACAAAGCAAGCCAGCTAAAAAATGAGCACAGCTCTGATGTTCCCTTCAGTCCCAAGCCAGTGGTTTCCAGGGCTAAGGCTGCTAAGGCTGCTCCGGGGCAACACTAGAGACAGGCTGGCCTTCAACTTCCCCCTCAAGCACCTACAGCAAAGAGACAGAGATCACACTGTGGGTAAAAAGGAAAAAGGGTGAGCTGTTTCACACACCGGCTGTCCACAGCCACTGTACCATTTTGTGCCTTGAGACCGTTACTTCTATTGCAACTCAACTGAATCGGGAGCATATAAGCAGAGTAATTGTGGGGCCAAAGCTCTGCTCATTGGGGTCTTTTGAGGGTGTGGGTTTGGGACCTTGGAGGTCAAGGTTTAGGATTCCCAGTTTCCTTCCAGCCTGGGTAGCTCCAGGCCTGAGCTGTGGAATCCACAGATGCCCTTTCCATCTCCATCCTTTGGGTTATTGGTTTCCCACATAAAAAAGCCTCCAAGACACTGGCATCAGGGTGGCCAGGTCAAAGGGCGGTGAGATGTCTAACTCAAGGAGCGCCGAGGCCTGCAGGGCAGGGTGAATGCAGCAGGAAACAGACATGGCCTCGGCAGGAGGTCATGTCTGTGAGTGGATCCCAGTCTCTGGAAGGATGAGGTTCTGCGGGCCACAGGCCTAAACCCCATGCCTGGAACCCAGAGCTCTGCCTGACTGGCATCAGGGTGACGGCCAGGGAAAACTCTTCACACCCGGAGGCTCATCCCTAGGGAGCTTTCTTAAGGATTGGGGCCCAGACCCCTGTGACTCCCTAAAATTATCCTCAGAACCCAGGAAAGCTGCCAAGGGTAGGGTGGGGCCTAGTGGGACAAGGAAAGAGCCTGGGCAGGGGCTTCCAAACACTCTAGGGAGAGAGAGACAGAGAGAGACAGAGAGACAGAGACAGAAGACACAGAGACAGATTACTAAGCTAAAACTGTGTTTAGGAAGGCAGGGCTGTGGGAACACGAGGCTCCCAGGGAGTTTGTCAATAGATGTTATTAAACATGAAGAAGAAAAGGAGAAAAGACAGGGAGCTGGCAACAGGCCTTTCAGCTTGTCCCCCTCAGTCCTGGGCCCCTCATGCTCCCTGCAGCTGTGAGTGACAAGGAGAAGCCCTGCCCATTTCCAAAGGCTCTCCCACATCTCCAGACCAGCCCTGGTCACAGAACCTGGGACAATGGGGACTGGCCTGTGGATGAAAGGACCTGCCCTTGCTGCCATGATAAGCCATGACCTTCCTCCAGGGGGTCTCCACTCAGCAGAGGTTCTCTGAGGGCTGAGAGAAGAAGTCAGAAAGAGGGGGACATGGGGAAAGGAAGCTTCCCAGCCACAGGTGGCCTCAGGCTAGGCTTGGGAGAGCTGAGGTCCTGAGGGAGCAGTGGGGGCAGCTGGAGTCTTCTGAGGTCTCCTGGGTAGTCAGGACAAGACTCTGGTACACTTGTACCTAGCATGACCACTAGGCATCTTGCATTCCTGACCCCTTCTCCCCGTGTCAGGGAGCCTAGTGGGTAGCAAAAAGAGGAAAGCATCATGAGCACTATGATGGCAGTCTGCTGGGCATCCACAGGTCAATGCCAACTGCTACTGACCAGCCTGACCACTCCTCCATGGTGTTGTGGGCAGAGGCACTGCCACTAATGGGATCCAGTCCGTACAGAGTCAAGTCAAACCTGGGTGCGTGCAGCCTGAGCCAAGCCCCTGAACACCAACCCCCTCTATTCTTGGCATCTTCAGAAGGTGCCAAAGGACCAAAGGTATGCTCTTTGAACCAGATCCCCCCAGACTTCCCTGAAGGATTCTCCTCTCCTGCTATCTAAGGATATGCCTCAGAAGAGTCCCCAGGGACAGTGTAGGCAGACTGAGAACACCAAAGGTCCCACAAAGTCCAATGACTTGCACTAGGCCACAGAACAACAGCCTGAGAGATATCAGGTCAGAGAAGAAGATAAACAAACAAGTTTGCTGGCTGCCTTTGCAGAGACACTCTCCTCCCCGTCTCCTTTTCCTGTCTGCCTCTGTAGTCCCATTCAATAGCCCCCTCCAATACATTCTCCCCCACTTCCTGTATACAGGAACCCCTGACATCCCAACATAATTTTAGTCAGCTGCGCTTGGTGCTGAGCTGACATTGGGCCTCACTCTGCCCTGTCTCCTGCTCCTAGGAGGGAGCTTATGATGTGAGCAAACCCACACTAAGTCAGAGCCTGGCTAGCATGCCCCCAGCTCCATTACCAAACCCTCCTACCTCCAACACCGACTTCGAGTCGCTCTCCCTCCTGCCCTAAGCTCACATGGCCCACTGGGCCCTGCATCCCTCCAAATGTGCCCACTGATCCTTCAGAGCTCCAGAGCACTGGCACTGGTAACAAACCCATTCCCTTCACTGTTGGGGTACAAGGGGATGTTGGGATACAAGGCTAGTATCAAGCTGAGTACACTGGAGCCTTCAGCAACCCTCGCCTGGAAGCAGATGGTCAGACTACCAGAGACTGATTCAACAAGAGGCATGGTGCCTCTGCAGCCATCCTTCCCTTGTGTCTAGGACCCACTCCTGACTATTCAAACAGGCAAGAGGAGGACCGGAAGGGCAGAGGTCTCCAGTGAGCCTCTTCTAGCTCCACGCTGCGCAGTGTGCTGTGGCAGCATGAAGCTGCACTGTGCAGGGTCTTGGGTGCTCACCCTCTGTGTGACCCACTCAGCAAACACATCTGCTCTTGCTCGAGTTTATCTCTGGAGACTTCGACTATTCCCCATCCCTAGGAGGAAGTCACACAAATATGGCTTCCTCCACCTCACCACACTTCCAGGGCTATTTTGGCACTCCAAGAGATGTCAGAGACGTCCCTCATGCTGCCGCACAGGATCTTGGGTACATGGTAAAAAAAAATGTACAAATATCTTGGGGGCACAATGTTAGGGACACTAGATTTTGAGGATGAGACTTTCAGGATTGGCCATGGCTAGGGAGCACCAGGTAGAGAAGGAAACCGGGAGCTAGGATTCCCCTTTTGAATTCCAGGGAGCAACCCTCACCTGGAAGCGATGGTCAGACTACCAGAGACTGATTCAACATGAGGCGTGGTGCCTCTGCAGCCATCCTTCCCTTGTGTCTAGCTTCCTGAGAGAATAGGATCCCTGAGGATTTCCCTTCCTCTCTCTAGCCCAGGTCTCGGGCTGCAGACCCAAGAGCCTCACCCTCATTAATGCCCATCATGCCGCCTGCTCTGTCCTAGACTGCCTGCCGCCCTGGACTTCTGCCTCAGACCTCTCCTCTGCTTCCTCTGCTGGCTTTCTCACGATCTTGGCGGGTCTCAGGTAGACCCTTGCTGCAGCAGCAATATAGGGATCCTAAAAGTTCTCGGGCCAACCCTCTTCACTGCTCCAAATGGCTTGTTCACACCACAATGAACCCTTTCCCCTAATTCCTGTGGGATGAGGCTGGAATTCCCCACAGAACTCAGGAACAAACCAGTTTTATCTTTCACTCCAACCATCACTTGCAAGAGGTCTGCCTGGATCTTCGTGCAGTATTGGCTGTGTTCACAGAGTTCTGGAATCTATTAGTGATGTCTGTCATGGGCCTGGCATAGGGTAGGGCGCAGAGACGCTGACATAGCACATTAGAATTTCCCTGAGAACCTTCAGGGAGGCTTTGGAGCCGTGGAATCAAGGGTTAGAGAAGACAGATGGAACAGATGGCATATTCAGGAAGAGTCATCTCCCAGGGCACAGAATCCATCCTCCATCAGGTTACTGAGCAAAATATTTTGTCAACTCACCTTGCCAAGGATCTGGGGTTCCAGAGTAACGTGGTGATTCTGCCCTTTGTACCTTCATGAACTATAAGTACAGCCTATAGGTCTTTGCTATATAAATCTTAGCTTCCCTCGCCAACCTGAAGGTATCCAGGGCTATCCCATTTTAAAAGAGGGAACTGAGATTCAGAGAGGTTTAGTAGTTTGCCTGAGACTGCACAGACAGTAAGCTGCAGAGCCAAGTTGGTGGTCAAAGCCTGACTTTCTGGTCCATGTTGCCACCAGAGTAACCTCAACCATACCCCCTCTCTTCCAGTCTCTTTAGGTCCAGCTGGTCTCTGTGTCCAGTCCTTGCCCTAGGCCTTCTCAAACTCTATGAACACAGTTCTTGTGCCTCTAGCTCAGCCACAACTAGATGGACCTCACAGCAGAATCTCCAGAGGAAAACTGTAGGGAACACAAACCAAACAGAAAACAAAATACAAACTCTACATCCAAGACTCGTCCCCAGAGTCCAGAGTCCCGAGCACAGATGACTGCGCCAAGATGGCTCCAGTTTGCTGGAATGTTTCCAGGTCCCCTAACTCCTCACTGTTTGCCTGACCTGTGTCTGTCTGTCCTGGAGCTGAAGGGAGGGAACTAAGCCCTGTGGCTAGGTTACCCACAAATGGCCTTTCTTGTTCTATGGGCTCCTCTGTTGCCAAGGCTGGGATGAACCCAGCCTGTGCTCACTTGGTCATTCTAAGATGTGACCAGGAGTGCAGTTCTATCTTAATTTCCATCCTACAAGGTCTCAATTCTCTTCTTGTCTACCCCCACCTCTACCCACTTTGGTCTTGCTTTAGACAGAGTGTCAAGCCCAGACAGATGGCCAGGCCCCTGTACCCAATTCCCCCTTCTCTCCCTTCCCTGAGGCTCCTGAGGCAGCCCCAGGATATCATCTGAAGTATGTTCTAGTCCTGGCCTTTAGTGAGAGGTGAAGAAATTTACCCCAAGTCACCCAGAAACTTGGTAGTCCTGCTTCTGGGCTTCACAAGGGCTTCGAAGACAGCTAAAGAGCCTTTCTGAATCTGGTAGCCCTGTACCCCAAGGCCAGCAAAGGAAGAAGGGACCCAGCTGGAACAGGTGTGTCCGAGGTGACTGACAACATTCTAGGAGGGACCCAGTAAAGTCTGCATCCTATGACAATGTTGGGCCATCCCCCTCCACCCCTCTCGACCCCCCCTTCCACAGCTCCCCTGCCCCCTCCACCTCTCCACCCCTGTGCTGGGAGGAAGGCTGAGTTTAACCCTTGCCTCCCCTCCCCCCAACTGTCCAGGGAATCCAAGTTGCAGGCCCAGCCAGCCTCTCACGCTCCCTCCCTCACAGCTGCAGCTGGGATGGGCTGGGAAAGGGACACAGGGACACCTGGGTCCTCTTAGTCATATAGCTCAGCCCCTTTTCCCTCTTGAAGTGGCTTCAGGTCCCCTTGGGAGCTGGAGGGGGAGTGTCATTCTGTGAAACTTTGCAGCTTTGAGATTGAAGAGACCCACCTCTTATCTCCAAAGGGGATCTGTCCCCTTATCAGGGAAACCAAAGAACCCCCTAGCACCAAGACCTGGCCCCAGACTTCCCACACCCCGCCTGTTCGTCCTGCTCTGGAGCCCAGAGCCCCAGAGGGAGGCAGAAAGGACAGAAATAGCCCCAACTTTCCAGGGAGAGTAGCACTCTTTTGGTCTCTAAACTGTTCCGGTTCCCTCACAGCTACCACGGATCCATGGAGCCTGCAGGGCCCCTGAAGAACCAGAACTATCCCTCTGGGTAAGGAAGAAGTCAGAGGGTCCAGAGGAGGCAGGAAGGCTGAGTGGAGAGTGCAATCCTCAAAGACAGAAGGGTCAGGAAAAGAAGGAAGAGAAGGGAGGTTGGGGACAGAGAAGCTAGAATCCAAGGGACAGAGGGAAGACAGTGATGGGTCTCTCCCCTGGAAAGCACTGCTAATCGATAGGTGGCCACAAGGCCAAGCCAAGGGCAGAAGCCTTTGGCCCAGAGCCTGGGCAGGGTGTGAAAGGATCAGAGCCCACAAGCTGGAGAGGGTGCGTGCTGACACCCAGCCGGCTCCTTCTAGTGCTGGCCTCCTGACAGCATCCTTCCCCAGACGGATGGAAGAAGGACGGATGCAGAGCACAAAGAATCCCAGAAGCTAATTTTAGCCTAGTGCGCCCCACCTCCCCTGCTGACAGCGAGCAGAGACTGGAGGGTGGGAGTTCGCACCCCTGCCTGGGCTCCCACTTTAATGGAAGTGCCACAGGCAGGATCTACCCCCAAACCACAACCGTGGATGTCAGACTGACCTTACAGCTCACCCAGGGACAGGCTCTGGGGGCCGCTGAGGACGGTGAGGCTGGGGTCATAGGTTGTGTGAGTCCCTGTCTCGACTCCAGTTGACATCAGCAAGTCCTTCTTCTACCTCAGTTAGCTCACCCACGACACAGGGGTAACAATAACATCATCTCAGGCAAAGTGTGTTATGTCTTGGACCCCAACAGCTCAGAGCTGTCTTCATTTCTGTCACTGTTGCGTACTTCAGAGGACGGCAAACAGATCTGTGGCTCAAGACTTGGCGCTCAGTTTTTTTGGTGGGGCACAAAAGCGAGGCAAACAGCCCGATCCTGCCAGAATCCAAGCCCTGAGAACAAATGATTAACACAACTGATTAATTTGAGGAATCACGATGACTGGCCTTCTAGGGAGTTGGGAGGAGGAGAGCAGAGAGGAAGCCGCAGGCTGAAGAACGATGGGACCAGAAGGGAATCCTCCATGGGCAGGCAAAGACATGGAGGCTCGGAGAAGGATGACGCCTTTCTCAAAGAAGCCCAGCACTATGGCAGAGGTAGAAATCAAATCCTGGAAACACAAACCCTACACCAGCCCTGCCTCCCACAGTGACCAGGTCCTGTGACCAGATTTCCTGGCCTCACTAGGGAAGCCAAAGGTTGTCCCATACCAGCTCTAGCTGGGCAGAGACTCCTCCCAGTCAGCAGCTGTCCCACTTACAGGCTGGTCCTCAAGTGACTTTCCGTACACACACTCTCTCTCTCTCTCTCTCACTCACATACACACACACATACACACACACACAATAGAGGCCATCTAGGGCTTGGGGAGGGGCTTGGGCCTGATTATCCACAAGACCTCCCTTGTTTCCAGTGCCTTCTGTCCTGAGCAGGTAGTCGAGGGTGCTCTAAATAGGAATTCTCAAGAGCATGGACTGACTCTAAAGCCCTCTGAGGGGAGGGGGATCCCTGTGTGCTAGAAATACATTCTCATAGAGCAGGAGCAGCTGAAAGGGAGCCTGCTCCTTTAATTGTCTTCTGGGATGGAGCCACCCCTCTGTCATAGAAAGGGTTCTTCTGAAGGTCCCTGTTCCCAGCTTACCTCTACCAAACAAACTACAGAGGCTCCTTGTTGGCACTCTGGATATCACCCAGGCCTCCACCTTATTTACAAGTCTTTCTCCCCCATTTCTGCACCTCGTTCCCAACCTAGTAGCCCTCAGATGGGCTCAGAGAGCTCAGGAATGGGGTATAAAGGAAAGGGGAGAGAGATGGACAGCCAGGGCTGGAACTGACTCCACCCCGACCCCCTCTCAGCTGTGTGGGCCTGGTGAGTCCTGAGAACTAAGGTAACAAAATGAGGTGCGCCTGGCTCAGGACTTGGCAGACAGCAGGCTGCCAACAGACCTTTCCTGAACAAGGGCATATTACTCCTTGACTCTTCAAGTGTAGCAATTCCTTCACTAAGAAGTAGCAGTACTGGGCTTGCAATCACTGGGCTGGCCCCGTGATTGAGAGCACTTATTCCTTCAGAGAACCCAGGTTTGATTCCTTGCACCCACATAGCAACTAAAAATAAAATAAAATAAATCTGTAACTCCAGTTCCAGGGTGACAATGTTTTCTTCTGACCTCCAGGGGCACCAGGCATGTACACAGTGCACAGACACACAGCACCAGGCATGTATACAGTGCCCAGACACACAGCACCAGGCATGTATACAGTGCACAGACATGCAGCACCAGGCATGTATACAGTGCATAGACATGCAACACCAGGCATGTATGTAGTGCACAGACACGCATGCAGGCAAGACACCCATATACTTTTCTTTTTAAAGGAATTTTGGTATTCTGGGCAACCTGGATTCTGGATCCAGCTCTTGCCACCATGTGTGTCTATATGATGCCACCTGAGGCTAGTGATCTTCCCTCTCTGGGCCCTCAGGACTAAAACAGAGCGGTTAGCCAGTGGTCAGAAGTGGAAAGCCTGAAGTATTTGGTGTCAGTGGCAGACATGAACAATCGATCCTAGCACTGCCGCCTACTGAATCCAGCTAGCTCCCAGCCTCAGAATCTCCACACAGCTAACACAAGAAAACTGTCATGAGAGTAAATTCTTCAGCCCGGATGTCATAGCTGTCTGGTTCCAGGCTTTAGCTGGGTGACCTTGGGTCTCAGTTTCCTTTTTTGTAAAATGACCACACATTTTACAAAATGTGACAGTAGAATTAAATGAGAGAATAGAATTTAAATCAGCTTCCAGTAGAACTGTTGAGTCCTCTGCAGAAGGGGCCTCCATTCCCAGAGATCAGTAGGCATCTACTCCCAGGCCCTTGTGGCTAGTCAAGTGACAGAAAGACATGTGATCCAATGGAGAGAGCATGAGCTTGAGGGACCTTGTTGTCACTGCACCTTTCTGAGTTTTATTTCCCTGGGGATAAGATGAACAAGTGCCTGTATGAGGTCCTAGAGTCGTTGTGCTGGTTGCCTGCTGGGGAAGAGCTGGGAGCAGGGTGGGATAGCAGCAAATCCCCTGTCCCCTAATGACTCTGGGCACACTGGCATTTCTGGTGATTGTCCCAAGCAAACGAATGGGCCCAAAGAAAGTCATGAAGATAGTGAAAGTGTAGATTCTGAGGCAGTGTGGGAGTAGAGAATCTCTGGACCCTAGAGCACTGCTCCTCCCTCTGTCCTCCCCAACCTAGGATCTGCCAGGAGCCTTCCTCCTGCCTGTGACCTACAGCCCCCAGCCTGCTGCCTCTTCCCTTGCTCACAGAACCTGGAAGACCCCGCTTGGAGCCCCAGAGGCTGCCTCTTCTGCCCTCTCTGAAGCATCAAGCACAGCTAGTTCCTTTTCTCACTCATAGGACATCTTGGGGCTTCGTGCACTTCACCAGGCCTCCCGGCTTGGAGAGCAGAGTGTTCCTTTGGGACAGAACTGAAGCAAAGCCATTTCCTTCCACTCACCTGGCCCTAGCCAGACTGCTGCTGTGTGTGTATCTGCTTCTACGGTGGCCTGCTTCCCGCTGCCTCTGCTTGCAGCAGCACCTTACAGCTCATGACCACACAGCAGAGGAGCTTGGAGCTGCCTCCCAGATACCTTCAACTCTGTATGTGGCCTTCCCCTGCTTCAAACACCTTCCTGTCTTGTCTCTTGGTGCATTCCTTCTCTAAGACTCAACCCAGCCCAACTGCCCCCTCCTCAGGGGAGCTGCTCTTCTCCCCCTTGCAGGTCAGTCCTGCAGGTCAGTCTGTCTCATTGGCTGGTGCTGAGAAAGAATGCTGTGAGGATGGAGAAGGCAGGTAGGTGGGGCAGAAAGGAGAGCCAGTCCTGGGAGGGAGCCTGGGCTCATCAGGCTGACACTCAAGGAGGTCCCAGCAGCCCTTAGACACAGGACTCAGCTTGCTTATTACAAAATAGCCTTTATTGATAAAATAGTTCAGAGTCTTAGAAATACCTGCATGTCAAAACAGGGGGGCTTGGGTCCCACAGCATACACAAACTAGATTAGCCAGCAGATGGTCACAAGTCAGCCCCCTCAGCTACACCCCATATCAATGTCCTGGCCTCACAACTGGACAGTCGTCCTCTCCAGTAGGGATTCTATTTGGTACTCACCATTGTCTCTACCAGAGAAAACTCCTTGAGTACCTTCCAAATCAGAGAAATCCATCTTGAGCTAATAGGCTGTGTGGCTCAAGCCACCCCTCCCTGAGGCTAAGAGTTTTATTACCCAAAGCAGAAGTCGGGCTGCCCACGGAGGCAGGGCAGACCCATCCCTTGTAGATAGATGCCCAGTCACTCTGAAAAGACAGTCAGGAGGTAGTGGCACCCCAGTGCTTGACCATTTCACTGTGAGGGTTCTGAACAGCCAGCAAGGCATCTTTCTGGGCTGGGGTGGCATTAGTTAGGCCTCCAAAGGCCCCACATGGGGTGGGCACACAGAGTCTGGACCCTGGAGCAGGTGTCGGCAGGGCCCTGGCTGCCTGCTCCAGCTCCAGCACCCCACCACCTGAGGATCTCTCCTCAGACTGTTTCCTTGATGTGAATATTTTTAGCTTAGGGAAACGATTTGCCTGCTCGATGACAAAGGACTTATCCCCTAATGGGGTTGGGGCCAAGTCACTGCAGGCTCTGTTGGTGTTACAGGTGACAGATGGAGAAGCTGTCACCGGCATAATAACTCAGACCTTTTCGGGTACAAGAATGAGTTCTCAAAGAAATTCTGGAATCTGAAAGTGACTGGGGCACCTCAACCTACTTCCAGTTTGGGGCAGGAATGCACACACCCCGAGTGCAGAACAAAGGTCTACAGGAAGGCTCCTGGCAGTAAACACATAGAAGGGGATTTTTATATCACCAGATAATCACATGCACTGGCTCTCTAGCTCTTTCCCCTATGGAGCTCAAAGCTCTCTGCAAAACCTTTCATCTCCCTGCTGCAAGTAGGCGGCAAGCAATTGTTGCCCTGCTCTTTGCAAGGGTGAATGCCAGTGATCGGAGCTCCTATTGAGGCCAGGCCAGGCTCCCAGACCTCCCCAATGAGACAGCCTCATGCCCACTTGCCGCTCAGAGGGATGCTGGGTGAGAAAACCAATCCAAGGTTTTAGCCTTAAAGGAGACACAAATCTAAAAGAACAATACTAGCCCATAGCCCATCCCAGTAGCCAATGGGAATCACAGGTGCTCTGTGTGAGTGGATCCCCCACATGTGGTCCCCTTTCTCAGCAGTAACTCCTCCTGGGAAATGTAGAAGACTGGCTTCCTGCTCTTTGAGAGGCCTGGGGGAGAATCAAGGCTGGGGATGTAATTCAATTGGTTGACGGCTTGCCTAGCATGCTCAAAGCCCTAAATTAATTCCCCAGCATCTCATAAACCAGACACAGTGGTGAACACCTATAATCCTAGCACTAGGGAGGAGAGGGCAGGAGAATCAGAATTTCAAGATCATCCTCAGGCTGCATTGCAAGTCAGGCTGACCTGGGCTACATTCAAGATCCTCTCTCAAAATATAAAATAAAACAAAAACCCCCAAATCCAAGAAAAATGAAACACCACAAGTGAGCGGCCTGCCAAGGCACAGGGGTCTCCAGGAAAGGGAAGCCTGACCTGTTGGCTTACAGGTAGCTGGGGGTGGGGTGGGCAAGGTGGGGGGAGGTACTCCAACCCAGTCTGGCCTTGGCTACATTCCAGAAGATCCAAGCTACCCTTGCTCAGGGAAGTAGAGAAGAGCTACTCCACAGTACAGTCAGCAAGGGAAGGTTTCAAATGAGCCCCTGGGAATGACAATTTTGTCCTTTCCCCTCTGGGGGTGGGGGGGTCTGAGGATGAGGTCTGCAGGTGGGCCCCAGGGAAATGGCCACATAGGTGGGGGGACAACCATCAGGTGGTCCTGGCACCAACCCGGGCGGAGGCAGCGAGCTGGCAGGCTCACCAGGCAGTCTGGGTCCACTGCCGGCAAAGGATCCTTCGAAAGGCACGTCGGAAGTCCTGGTTGAAGATGGTGTAGATAACAGGGTTCAGAGAGCTGTTGCAGTAGCCGATCCAGAAGAAGAACTGGAAGAGGCCATGCGGTACCTTGCAGCGCTGTGGGCAGATGGCCCCCAGGCTGTAGCTGAAGAAGAAGGGAAACCAGCAGACAACAAAAACGCCAATGACCACTGCCAGCACAAAGGTGAACCTCTTCTCCCGGCTCAGCTGTGCCCGGCGTCGCCACCACTGCCCACTGGCAGCACCCACAGTCCTGCCCAGAAGCACCTGGCCACGGAGCGTGGCCAACACCCGGGAAGGCTGAGGCTGCTGCAAGGGTGGGCTGCATACCGAGGCAGGAGATGCTGGCAGTGTTTGGGGTTCGCACTCTTCCACCTCCTCTTCATCCTCCTCTTCAGCTGCCTCCTCTGCAGTTGCCCCACCAATGCCCTTATTCTGGCCCTGGCCTGATCTGGGAAGGGCAGACCAGCTGGGTGGCAAAGACCTGGACTCAGGATCTTCAGGGGTCTCCCCCTCCTCCTCCCTTGGAGGTTTGGGGTGTCCATTGGCCTCACCCACAGAAGACAGAGGAGAGGCCAGGGTTGGCACCTTAGCTGAGGCTGGAGCTCCCCCAGCGACCGGACGGGGCTGCTTGGACTCACCCTCCCCAGAGCCCCTCTTGGCCCTGAGACCTCGGCAGTGGCTGCGTTTGGCAATTACATAGATTCGCAGGTAGACGAGGATCATGATGAGGCAGGGAGCAAAGAACGATCCGATGCTGGAAGCCAAGATGTACCAGGCCTCTTGGTTGAGCTCACACTGGGGGAGTCCGTGAGGCTCCGGGCGCTGATCGCCCTTGTAGATGAGGGGCGGCAGAGAAATGACTGCTGCAATGAGCCACACAGTGAGGATGATGCATTTGATGCGGCGCGGGGTGCGCTTGGAGTTATACTCCAGTGCTCGGCTCACTGCCCAGTATCGGTCCAGACTGATAGCACACAGGTGCACGATGGAGGAGGTACAGAAGAGCACATCCAGTGCCAGGTAGACCTCGCACCATGTGCGCCAGAAGTACCAGTAGCCTAGCAGCTCGTTGGCCAGAGAGAAAGGGATGATAAGGGTGGCCACTAGGATGTCCGCGGCTGCCAGTGACACCAGAAACAGGTTTTGTGGTGCACGGAGTGAGCGGCTGGTCAACACAGCCAGAATGACCAGTGAGTTGCCGAAAATGGTGAACAGGATGAGGAAGGTGATGGCTGACGCTATGGCGGCGGTGGCTTGCACCGAGTAGGGCTCTTGGTGGTCCATGGCGAGGCCGGACAAGTCCAGAGGGATCGCTGCTGGCCAAACCCACGGTCCGCGAGAGACAGCGCCACTCTGGCTCCGCTACAGGAGGGGGTTGTCCCCCCGGTAGTGCGGATGGCTCTGAAGTCCCATAACCTGACCGAAAGCGGCCTAGGAGGTCCGGGGACACCCAGGACCAGCCATCGATCTCCTACATCCTCTTCCACCGATGCCCGATGTCCCTGCAGTCCGCCCCAGAGAAGTTTTCCAAGTTGTCCCACTACAGTCCCGGGACCGGAGGAAAGTCGCGCCTTCGCATGGTACAACTGCAGGACGCACAGAACCGACTATGGAAGCGCAGCCTGTGCTCGGAAAAGGCGCTCTGTCTCCCAGTGCCGCGCCTGCAGTCAGCCCGCCGCGCAGGGGCGTGGGGAGGAGAGCCAGCACGGCGGGGAGGAGGGAGGAGACTGGGGGCGGGAGCTGGAGGAGGGAAGAAGGCGGGGCGGGAGATCCGACCGAGGGTGGATGGAAGGTGCGCTTTGTGGAAAAGTGGACCTGCGACACTCACCCGGTCCCCAACTCCTGTCTCCTCCCCACCGCGCAGGCCAAGTCCGGAAGCCAGGTGTTTGGGGTCTTGGAGGTTCTGGGAAGGATACTTATAGGAGAGGATCGGTGCGTGCTGGGAGCTGAGACCTTAGTCTGTCCCAAGGGTCCATTTGCCTTCTGTCTGCGTGTCTGGTACAGAGCACCCAGATCGATGGTGGTAGGCGAGAGCGCTCAAGTCGCCTGCAGCAGCTCAACAGCTCAGAGAAGCGTACAAGGAGTGTTGGGGTACTCAGGCATAATAAGCCACATCTCCATCAAGCAATTGAGCCACATCCCAGCAACTGAGAACCTTAGGAGCCGACAGGAGCGAGGAGAGAGTTCCGAACCCCCTTTTCCAATGCTTCCCCACTCAGACGCCACTCGGTCGGACTGGAGAGGTTCAAGGAGTGCGTCTCTGTGTTGCGAGCGCCCTCTGCTGCTGTCTGAGTGCAGAGACTAGGGCCAGGCGTCCTCGCAGGTCCCGGAGACACCAAAAAAAAAGCTAACTCCTGGTGGGAAGTGACGGGTGGATTGCAACCGCCCTGTTACTGCCTCAGTTTCCCCCTACTAAAGACAAAGGAACTAAAGGGGAGAGGGGCAGCTGGAGAGATGGCTCAGTGGTTAAGACTGCCTTTTGCAAAGAACTTGAGTTCGGTTCCAGCAGCCACAACAAGAGGCTCAAAACTAACTCCAGTTCCAAGGGATTACATGCCTCTGGCCCCCACAAGTACCTGCACTCACGTGCACATACCCACACAGAGACGCACACTTTAAAATAAATCTTAAAGAGGGAAAGCGATAGAGGCAGGCCTTGGTGGTGCAGGCAGAGGCAGGAGTTCGAGGCCAGCCTGG
>LOJH01020932.1:8173-20521 GCA_001685095.1 Ellobius talpinus | reverse complement strand
GCTCATGTTCTCCCTCCTTCTACTCCTCATTTGGACCTTGAGAGCTCAGTCCAGAGGAGCCATATTCTTTGATGAGATATTTTAAAAATGGCCTCTAGGCCCCTTGTTAATATTCTTCCCCTCTGAAGTCTCTTGAACCAGTCCTACATTGTCCACATTGCACCTCAACATTGCTGCCTTTCCTGGTCCTACTAGGATGGTCCATCAAGCTCCACTTAACATGTGCAACAGCTTTTCTAGTCCTGAATCCCAAACTCTCCCATATTCCTCCAAGCACACCATTCCAACTAATCACAGCAATACGCCACTTCCTGGTATCAACTTCTGTTTTAGTTACTATTCTCTTAATGTGAAGAGACACCGTGACCAAGACAACTTATACAAGAAAACATTTAGTTGGGGGCTTGCTTACAGTTCCAGAGGATGAGGATTGGTCCATGACCATCATGGTTGGGAGTGTTGTGACAGGCATGGTGTCAATAGCTGAGAGTTTTGCATTCTGAACCACAGGCCAGATACAGAGCAAGAGGCGGTGGACCTGGCTTGGGCTTTTGAAACCTCAAAGCTCACCCCCACCATTGACACATCTCCTCCAATATACCATACTTATTCCAACAAGGCAGCACCTCCTAATCCTTCTAATTCACTCCCCACATATATGGGTCTCTGGGCAACATTCTCATTCAAACCACCACAGCACATAACAACAGTTAATAGAAAAGGGATTATGAATATAAAAGACAGCAAGAAGGGCTATAGGAGAGGGTGTGCAGAAAGGAAAGGGAAGAGAGAAATGATGTAATTATATTATAATCTCAAAAACAAAAGAAATAAAAAAGAAAATAAAATCCCCAACATTGATACAGCAGGTTGTTCTATTCTAATGGAGTTAAATACTTACCCACTCACAACAAAGACTTAAAGTTGTTGGTCAAGTTTGTGATATTTCTTCACCCATGATGGATCATCTCTCTGCTCAACATTCTTCAAAAGTTTACAAACTAAAGGTGTGTACATGGATTTGGTTCTCAAGAGCAGAATTTTAGCCTCCATTTCAACTGAGAGATGGTGTGTCAGGGCTCTGGATGGCAGCCATTATTAATACTACTTGGCTCTGTGAGGCCAAAATGAATTCTATTAAGAGAAAAAAAACTTAAGTAACAGATTTGTTCACAAGTTGTTCTCCATTTAGCATTCAATCTGTTTAAAAATATGTGATTCTTTTAATCCAGAATTAATGTAAAATCATTGCATTTCGGCATGGTACTTTGCATTTTAATAACTAAATTATTTTGCCAAAAGTGTCATATTGTAACTGGCAAGACAGAAAACCATTTGGAGTTAAGGCAATCTTTCGCTGAAATGAAAACAAATCCCACTGATACACAAACAAGTGTTTGCATCCTCAAAGTTCTGTCTTGCGCAGTTACCCTTCTGTTTCAGGACGATTTCCCAACATCCAGACACCTCACTCACCATCAAACTCTGAGCATATGGAGTCGTATTAGCATGTTCTACCATCCTGCATGCTAGCCAATTCCTGTTGCCACCGCAATTAAATCCAAATCCAGCTTCCAGGGCAAGCCATTTTCCTGGTGTACAAATCGCCTCATCCTGGCTGTATCCTCATGTATCAAGAGGAAACCCAGGGTTCTACTGCTATGCTTCATTTGACCTCAGATTGAGTGTCAGTAAGATGAAGCAGCAGCTAAGTGCTTGTCACCAAGCCTGACCATCTGAGTTTGATCCCTGAGACCCATATGGTAGAGGGAGAGAACTAATTCCCACAAGTTGTCCTCTGACTTCCCTATGCAGGCCGCGGCATATGCACATATGTGCGTACATCCACACAAACACGTATATACATGTGTATACATGTACACGCACTAACAAAAAAATTAAACAGCAGCAAAAACAACAACGAAACTTAGTTGTTTCTAGGAAGATTCTACCTCTAAGGACATTCATTATAACTTGAACAGAGGAATGAAGGTTAGTCCACAACATGTGGGTTTTGAATAAATTGATCAGGACCAAGAGTAGTTAACCTCTCCTGACTAGTAATCTATGTTGTTAACATGACAGGATTTGGAATCATCCAGGAGATGACCACATAGGTGTAGGTTTGGCATCAAAGGCACTTCCAGAGGATTAACTGAGGGGTAGCGGCTCATCCAGATGTGGAGGCCCCAGAAACTGGCTGGGGGCGCAGATGGAATGAAAGAGGAGCAAAGAGAAAGTCAGAGTCCCACAGCATGTTTCTTTCTCTGCATCCTGGTCCTCCCAAACACAAACTGAAATTAGTTACTATGCCTTCCCCATCCTCATGGCCTGAGACCTGAGGCAACAGTAACAAAAAATGAACCTCCCTTCATCTTAACCGGTCTTTTTCAGGCACTGTGTCTCAGGGATACAAAATAAATAGGTACATCTGTAAGTCCAGCCCGATGCAAGCTCTCATGGCTCATTTATGCATACAGTTGATAAAGCACAAGCTAGACTTACTGTCATTCACACAGAATTTTAAATATCTGTTAAATGATAGTATCCCTTCACAAATAATGTGAAATAAGAAAGGGTAGCTACATCTAGTGAGGTTGAAGTGTTTACAGATGCTGAAGCATATATTTATAACACCACCAAATAGTAAGTATCACCAATCAACACACAAATATAACAACTAAACAAACAACCTGTAGCTATTGCTAGGATACTTTTGCCTATGGCTTGCATGCTGTTTTGTTGCATGTTTTAGACATTTTATCAGCATGCAAAATACGATACAACAACAAAAGTTTGCCAGCAGGAAATACATTCATAAAGAGTAGGTACAGACTATGCTTCATAGTCAATACACAGTTGGGACTTTGTCTCAAATTCTGTGTCAGTGTTTCATTTTAGGAACAGGTAGTCACTAATATTTTGCTAATATTTTCATGGGTGTAGTTGGTGGATATTTCTAAAAGATGCAGCATATATCTAGGGGTATTTATTATTAAGATAAGGTTCCTGCAAGCCTGAAAATGCAGCTAAATACATTGATAATCATATTTTTTTCAATAGGTTTAACCTTTTGAATTGTCTCCTGGAGGTCTTATAAAATCCATCTTGTATTATATTGGCTTCTTAATATAGCTCCAATAGACAGTAAAAAAAAGTCTGAGGTTCAAGGACTGTCTTATTTTATGCTCCTTCTCAAACTCTTCCCCAGGGGAGGAGATCAAATCTACCCTCCTTAAAGAAGAATCAGATGTTAAATTAGACAACATAGATGAAGCTGAACATTTCAACTTTTGCTTGGGGAATGGCCCACATAATCCATGTAACACACCGTTTTACCAAATCACAGTCGGTGCTATTCAACCAAATAACCACCCAAACAATCAAAATAAATAGATAAATTTAAGATAATGTTTAAAAAAACTGGCCTAAGGCTGTCTCAGTGGCAAGAAAAGCAGTTAATAATCAAGAAATAGAATCCATGTCACACTATTTCACAGGGCAAAAAGTCCATGTGCGGAACTGCGAGATAATACAGACCATTGCAGGAAACGACCTGGAAAAACAAAGAAATGGCCTTAGGGCGTTCCAGGAGATAGAACTGGGCATTAGAAAGAGAGGCATAGTCAGAAGTTCTTCCTAGGGCACCAGGGCTCTTGAAGAGATAGACATAGCTTTGTTCAGAAATCCATCCAAATCAGAGTCTTAAAGACAAGTTTCCTAGCGTTTGCTCTCTAGCTCCACTTTTATTTCCTGCTTCTATCTGTCATCAGCCAAATCTAATTGGCAATTGTTTGGCAAAGAAGCTAATAAAGTGTGGGTGAAAAGGGTCAGTTCTATGCTGTATAAAGCAGGGTGAAGGAAGGATGACCAAGGATACAGACAGGGGTAAGACTGACTAATAATCTATCTGTCACAAATGATGGGCACTTGATTGGCCTCTGGAAGAAGAAAAGACCATGACCTACTTGTTGAGGATTAATTCAGGATTTTCCAAGGTCTGGACTTTGGTAAGTGTAGCATGAATAATAAAAACAGAAACTGAAGGTCTGAAAAGCAAAACAGTCAGCCACTGGTTCTTAACTCTACCTCAGAATGAGACTGTGTCTGTGAGCTATCTCCTCCCATCTTATATTCTCTAGGGCAAGGATTAAAGGTGTGTACCACTGGGATTAAAGGCATGCACTGCCCGGTTGCTATGGCAAACTAGTGTGGCTACTGGGAATAAAGGTGTCTGTCACCACTGCCTGGTCCATAAGGTCGACCAGTGGGGCTGTATTACTCTCTGTTCTTCAGGCAAGCTTTATTTATTAAAATATAAATGAAATATCACTAGAAGTAGGTATCAGCAATCCATATGAATGCAAGTCAGAAGAAGGCATGATTTGTCTTTGCTTGAATTTACCTACAAATATAGTACCAAGTTGAAAATATTTTCATAGAGGTACATTCCTTCAATAACTCCCTGGCTACAGAGCAATGATGTATCTCCATGCCTCAGAGTGGCAAGGAAGGAATAAACTGAATTTACTTATTGAGTTCCTATTGTGTCTCCAATTTGGATTGAATGTTTTAACAATACTATGTTATTTAATCTATGAAATGTGCGTTTTAGTATATAATTCTTTCTGGCTCGGCCAGTACTGAACATTTTACATGCAAAGTCATCCTCACTTTTGTTCAAAGTTTCAGGTCAGTAACCTTAAAAGACAAAAATGCTGTCTTCTTTCAGAGTAGAGACCAGGAGTTAGTTCGTTTTGTTGTTGTTGTTGTTTTGTGTGTGTGTGTGTGTGTCAGAGAGAGGGGGGGTGGGATTCCCCTCTGTATGCTGTAAATAAAGAAACTGGCTTGGTCTGATAGGGTAAAGTAGAGTTAGGTGAGGAAAACTAAACTGAATGCTGGGAGAAAGGTGGAGTAGGAGAAGCCATGTAGCCCCACTGGAGACAGAAGCTGGAACTTTACCCAGTAAGCCACAGCCACGTGGCAATACATAGATTAATAGAAATGGGTTAAATGAATATGTAGGAGCTAGCCAATAAGAAACTAGAGCTAATAGGCCCAGTAGTGATTTAATTAATACCGTTTTTGTGTGATTATTTTGGGTCTGAGCAGCTGGGAACTAACTAACGGTCTCTTCCAACCTTTGTGTGTGTAATTTCTTTTTTCTGTCCAGTAAAAAGAATGATTAATCTTGGACAAATTTCAGTGTGGTTTGCATGTATATCATTTAAATAAAGTGGAATTTTGACAGCTGAGGACTCCGAGCTGTACTGCTAAGCTACCAAGTGCAATGTATCTATCAGAATTGCTCACGAGCAGGAGTAGGACTACTAAACCACCAAGAGTAATGTATCTATTTGAATCACTCACCATCCAAGCAGACATGGGCACCAGCAGAAGGAACTGAAACCGGATGCTCTGTCCGGCATGTGAGGAGTCCTTGGTCTGTGGTCCAGGAATCCTTTGTCATATATAATTTAGTTCTAGCTGACTAACATTATTAATATATTACTAACATGACTTCTGTTTTGGGCTAAGAAGACAATTTTCATTCTGTTGCATTCTTCAAGAATACAACAGTCACCATGCCATGCAGTCAGCCTTGAACTTATTCCCTCTATCCCTCTTCATCTATGCAGAAGAGTTTTATGGGTCTTTAGCTCAAGGTTTGTCTTTTCCATAGTCCATTTTGCAAAGGGTGCATCTATTCACAACACTTGCAGGCGGGTCTGAAATGGCAATGGCATCCAGAATTTCCTTTAGAAGAGAATTTTACCAGGGAAAATAGACAAAGCTTTCAGACGACTCAGTGGAGATTGTGAGAGCACTTTGACTTTGAGGTTCAGAAAGCACATTCCCTCTGCAAACAAACAAATTGTCGTGTGGCTGGTTCTCCTGCGGTGTCAAGCTAATGCATTACCTAAAGACACCGGAAACCCCTTTAGAGTTTCCTTCATTGAAGGGATAGCCACACTGTCAAACACTGCTTCCTAGAAAGAAATAATGCAGCCTGAACTAAAACGTTTTGTGGCCTAAAAAGTAAAGTGACAGAGCTGTAAACACTAATGGACCTTGTACTCAGTAGCTCAGACTACATGTCCAAACATTGTGGCAGATAAGTTACTTTTTTGGTTTTTAGTGTCAGACACAGGCCACAGGCACAGGGAAAAAAGGAGTCGTTGACAACTTCATTGAGAACTAATAAAAAATTTTACAGAATACAGGAAGAAAGAAACAGCCAGGGAGACTGGAAATGACACTCTCATTTGTATCATTTAAAGTGAGGTGCATAACTCTTTATTATAAAGGTGAAATTGAATATGTTTGAATGAAAGCTTTGAATCCCGTTAGTAGGCATTAACATTATTAGACTATCATGTTGTTCTATTAGATAATGCTGGTGGATAGACATAATGAAAGCCGTGAAGGTCACATTTAAATATCAAAGTGCATGTTATCTCTAGGGAAATTAAGAGACATACAGCATTAAGTCATGTCTAGAGCCCCAGAAATCTCAGCTTTTGAAAAATCATCTTACACTTAATATTTACTAGACAATATAGCACAATGAAGACAAGGTCTAGATATGTGTATGCAACTATCACCTGATATATGTATGTACACATACCTGTGACATTAGACTTAATTCCTTAAGTTCAATTAAGGAAATCCTGTGGGATAAAAATACTTATTTTGATCATCTGTGTTGGACCCAATATCTTTACTGACATCACCACGTGAAATCTTTCAAGTCTTATTGCTCTTACAATTGAAAACTATCTGTAAGATTGCTAAGAAGAATTCCTTAATTTAAAATATTACACAAATAAGAAAAACAGCAGAGGAAATGATTACAATGACTTAACAAGTGGTATTCAGGTTTTTCTAGGCCATTAACCTATGAACTGACTCTTCCCATCTTAATTATTTGATGCGCAAGTTAGTTAATTGATCAATTAAATCTGAGAAAAAAAATTGTAATTGCAAGTTACTTTCAGTTTTATGCTGAGGAACTGTCTCAGTCCGAAGAACATCATGACCACAGCAATGCTTATAAAGGAAAATGCTTAGTGGGCCGGCCTTACAGTTTCAGAGGTTTAGTCCATTGTCATCACAGCAGGGAACATGGAGCAGCATTCAGGCAAATACGATGCTGGAGAAGCCGCTGAGATTTCTACTACAGGCAGCAGGAAGAGACAGAGCCTTATTTCCGCTCTTGAAACCTCAAAGCCCAACCTCAGGGACACACTTCCTCCAACAAGGCCATGCCTAATATTTTCAAATAGTGTCACTCTCTAAGTATTTAAATATATGATCCTAGAGGGCATTCTTATTGAAATCACCATAGGAACACAATAGAGAAAAAAAGTAACCTAAAAATGACATGAAGTACATGATGGGCACGTAGATTTCAACTTTAGGCGATTATTTTTATTTTGCATATTGCAGAAATACTTTTTCCCAGAAAGGATTGGTGAAGACTAGTTATTAGTCAGGCACCATTCTAAGGATCTGAGGCATGGGTCTTCCCTTCTACACTCAGGAAGCTGCTCTTGGAGTCTTCTGGGTCCCTTATCGTGTTCCTCTTCTATTGTCCAAGGAGTCAGGTGCCTTACAGCATCGGAGCTGAGCATCCTCAAGTGTTATGCACAATATCTTAAATGTTTGCCTTTCAATACCCCAGTCTTTGTCTATAGTGGTAAATGATCTTCCGAATTTTCTCCAGAGTGCTCTTCTGAAAGCCAGCCAAGAATTACTCATGCCCCAGAAAATGCCTGCTCCCCTTTAACGAGTACATCCGGCAGTTTCCTGTCGCTCTTTGAGGTCCCTGAGTTTGGCTGGTCTTCGTGTTGCCAAAGCTGTGTCCTGAGCTCTGTTCGGCTGCAGGAATGGAAGGAATCTGATTACATAGCATTTCTGATTGCAAAAGTCACCTCTGCGCTGATCCCTTGATGAAAAGAATTCCCCATTGTGCGACTGGAAGTAAGACACAATGCTAGGCTTTAGGTCTGCACGAGATCAACCCACCTGGGTGATGGCTGCCCAGAGACACAGTTTATGACTCTGACTGCTGACATTGGTGTCCTGGAATGTAGAAGCACCCTAAAGAATGGTTATTACTTCATGTTACCCTTTCCACCTTCTATAGGGAATACTTGTACAAGGTCAGCCATTGTTCTGAGCACCTCACATATAATAATTCCCCACTTAATGTTTGGTAGAAGCATCATAAGATTGAAATTAATATCATGGCAACTTTGTAGATAAGGAAACATGGGACCAGTTTCCCCGGGCATGGTTAGCAAGTTACTGAGCAGATTTTCACTGCACTGCTCCAGTTCCAGTGGACTATAAACCCGTATTTAAATTGCCATGGTAAATGCTACTTAATATTGGCCACCCTCTAACTTTGAAATAATAACTTTTGACATATATACATTAGCCATAAGCAGAGAAAAGCTAAACTGTCTGATGGAAATATTAGAGATACAATGCTATCAATATGTGACCATAGTCATTTGTCTTAAAACAGTTTCCCTTAAATGAGTATATAAAGCTGGTCACAGATGAGCTGCACATTCTCATGGCAGAAGCAGAAGATGCTGGATAAGTAAGGGCTTCTTGAAATACTGGAAGGAGAATTACAAGGTCCTTTAGAAATCGCTGAAATGTAAGTCAGCTTCAAATGCCTTGACAAACACTGCCATCTAATGCCCAGTGGAGAAATCCAGGCTTGCTTCAGACCTTGAATATGTTCTGACGCCATCCTGCAGCATTGCTTACAGAAATGGCAGCACACACCACACTCTCAAGATCTTATAGCTAACTGCTTCAGTCGTTTGGAGGAAAGCTTTAGGAAACAACAGGAGACATACTCGTTACCATCACAGTCCAGCTTCAGAATGTTAATTGTAGGGCAGGGAGGCATGGTCATTATAAAAGACAGGTTGATTATAACAGCTCCCCAGTGTGTAGGACAAATATCCTTAAATAATTATAGCAAAACCTAAGTGATGCCATCAGTTTTGATTCTGGATTGTAAATCCTTTTTCATGTGACTGAGTGCTTTTTTTCATCCCTTGCTTCTTCTTGAAGAGTGTATTGATAAAAATGTGTCTTCACATGGCTTTTTGAAATATATCCTAACAAAATGCAGCAGATAATGAATTCAAGACTGTGAAGACAAGCATGGGCATCTGGAGAATGAAAAAAGTTGTGTTCTGTGTTCACATTCATACATGTTGCTAATGTCATTTTAACATGCTGAGATGGGTTCTCAATACTCAATATCCAGTTGAAATTCATTCCTAGCATGAGACCACGGGCTGACTCTCGAGCAGCAAATTCTGGCTAGAATATATATAAATAGATAAAATTGCTAGGATAAAACAGATGAAAAGGAAACATTATCCACTGTAGTGTGTACAGTATTACTATATAGCAATGAGCTAAAATCAAAATAACTCTTTCTCCAAAACATCCAGCTGGCCTGGGGAGATGGTTCAGTGGGGCAAAGTACCTTCTGCAAAGCAGAAGGACCAACGTTCAGTTCTCTAGAAGCCATATAATCGCAGGGTGGTCTTGGTGGCCTGCTTGTAATCCCAGGACTCATGATATGGAGATAAGACATTCCCAGGCCAAGCTGACTAGCCAGACTAGCTGAACTGGTGAGCTCCAGGTTCAAGTGAGAGATCTTGCCTCGATATTTAAGGTGCAGTGCAATTGAGGATGGCAGCTGACATCATCCTCTGGCCTCCACACATATGCCCCCACACACGCATATATCTACACACATGGGAACACATGTTCATTCATGCATACCACACAGAAATACACATGTAGAAAAGGACAGTTTTTACATGGTACTTCATCTTTAAATTTTAAATATTATACACATTTTGCCTCTTTATAAGCTATGTTTACTACAGACTAAGTGTTCTTTATCCAAAATATATGGCACCAGGACATTTTAGAAATCAGCTCTCTCAAATGTCTATTAGAATATATATAATAAAATGCATGGGTCTATAGCCAAATCTAAACTCAAATTCCAATGAAATAGATATAGAGATACATATGTACCTATATATAGATGTATATATGCATAGTCAGATAGATAAATTGATAGATATTCATATCATATTTTAAAATTATTTTATAAAGAAACGAAGTTTTATGACAAAGTTTACTACTTGAAGCCATCATTTTTTGTTACCCAGAAAGGTTTGGATTTAAAAGTGTTTGGGATTTGAATATTCAACTTCTTGTGATCCTTGGGTAACTTTAAAAATTACATCTTCATTGTGTTCCACATAGCTAAACAATTCTTAGATGGCTATGATATTAAAAATAACATGCATTTTATAACTAGAATATTTCAATTCATGGTAGAACTCGTGATGTCTTCCAACTTCTGCAAAGCGAGACTATTTCAGTTAGTGAAACTAAACTACAAGCTGACGGTCAGTTTCTCATGGACAGTTCTCAAACATGAATGGGCACCTGCCATAGCCCCTGCTGCATTTGGAAGGGCTGTTTGTGTAGTACACAGCAAGGCATTTAAGGGTCAAAATAAAGGAATCCTAGGTGGGAGGTAGGAGGTGTGGTGGTCTGTGTTTACCCTCCTGCCTTCCCCTTTGCCATTGGTTTAGGTCCCTTGATGCCCTAGAAGACTGACAAAGAGAGCTTGGTTGCTATTCACTGAGGGGCTCTCCATTTAACACTAAACCTGAGGCAAGATAAAAAGTGAGGTGAAGACAATTTAGCTCTAGACCTGAGTCAACATAAAAGCTAAATTTGTCCTTTGATATCTGTGTCATTATCTAGAAAAAAGAGGGGAGGGGAAAAATAGTACTTAGGCAAATTTGAACACTTAAAAAAAGAGTTATCTTTTCAACATGATTCTGAAATCTAATTTTAAAATCTACTGCCGAATTTGTAGCTAAGTAGCTATTCTCAGAATAGAAAGTAGTTTGAGTCCATTCAAAGTCTACTGTTCAAATCAGTTTGGGGTTGGCACAGCCCAGATAACTCACTGGGGTATTTCCAAGTGAGCACAAAGCCATCACAGTAGCTTGACCTGACATTCATTAATACAGTGTTGTGAAGAGCAATTTAGCATGCTAGTTGAAAGACCAAAATTCCTTGAGATTTAATCTTCGTGTCTGAAGTACTTCTCAGCGTTTTCAGCAACTCCATGTGGAATTCTTAAAATGCAGAACTAACAGTATCAAAATAATGGCTATGAACCAAGGCTGGGAACCAGGCAGGCATTTGTCCTGACAGAGATAAATAATGGGCAAAATAAATTACAGTATTAGCTGAATACTTGTTACACGTGAACCAAACCATCTCACTTGTATCTACACAGGAAGCATAGCGCAAAAGAAAAAACAGCTGCACTGGAATCCATTCAAACGAGCACAATAGTGGTTACCAGGGAAAAATGATTTTGATTGTATCATTAAATTTAAAACATTCGCTTTAGGCAATGAACACAATCCTCAAGTGGGCCTTTTATCACCAGCTTAATGGAAGGAGTGTTAAGAAAAAGTGCAAGCGGATGTTTTTAGGTTCTATAGTGCTCTTCATTCTGTGATTAGAATATGGAAAATATAAACTCAGAGGAGAAAAAAGCACTGTGTTCCTCAACACAGTCACAAATATAATTTGTAAAGATCAATTAAAAGGAGGCCAAGGAAAATCCATTGATCTCAGAAAGAGGTCAACCTGAATAAACATTGTTTAACAATTTAAAAACTAGTAGGATCACAACAAAAATAATGAGGGGGTGGATTGTGTCATGTTAGTAAATTTCATTGTCCATCAAAATCTAGGAAGACATAGCCCTTCCGTTCAGTTGACGGCAGACAGAAGCTGAAGCCTAGGTAACCCAGAAAGCCTGTGGCCCTGAATCCTGAGCCACAAACTGAAACAGTCATTGGAGTTTCATGCAACTGTTGGTGGCTTGAGGAAATTATCTCCTGCTTTGTTCTTCTGACTCTATGTCCTAAAGAGAAAAATACTCATTCAACAATTAAGGTTGCCATTGGGCGTAGTGGTCCTTAACCTACTATGTTAACTGGTATTACTGCATTGTCTGTCCTCTGACAAAGCTCTTTGACCATCAGACGTTGTTCACAGAAAAGTCTACCTGCTTCTCAGTTTTGCATTTTTTAAAGATTCGTTCATGTTTATTTTATGTGTACACGCACACCTGTGTGTGTGGATGTATATGCACTATGACTGAGTCATGTAGTGACAGGAGCAGCGGGCTGCGTTCCCACCCGGATTCCAGCTAGCTTACCCCCGAAATAACCACACCAAATTGTATTCATTTAAACACTG
>LOJH01020931.1:0-10193 GCA_001685095.1 Ellobius talpinus | reverse complement strand
CACACACACACACACACACACACACACACACACACACACACGAGTGAGAGAGCAAGAGAGAGCCATGCCAGGCATATGGACAAGAGCATCCTAGCTGAGACTTAGAATCTTCTTTTTTAAAGATTTATTTATTTTTTATTTTTATGTGCTTTGGTGCCTCACCCATCTGTCTGTGTGAGGGTGTTAAATTCCCCTGGCACTGGAGTTACAAACAGTTGTGAGCCATCCTGTGGGTGCTGGGAATTGAACCCTGGTTCTCTGAAAGAGCAGCCAGGCCTCTTAACTGCTGAGCCATCTTTCCAACCCGAGACTTAGACTCTTTAAGGAGCCGAGAAATCCCAGTGACTGGCCTTAGAACAGGAGAGCAGACTCCCTTAGATCCCAAGCTCTCTCCTGAACACCATAGCAATGGCTGCGCAAACGAAAACGATGCGGATGTTTGGTTTGCGAAACTGTCCTTCTGTCACTAAAGCAGCCAGCATTTCAGGGAGCTTAAACACAGAAGGAGAAAAGAGGAAGATTAACCGGTTTTAGGAAGCAGAATCTGATATTGGTGCTTCTCCCCACAGTGGGGGGTCGCTGCTCCTCCTCTGTCATGATATCCTTGTTATGATGACAACGCACTAATACAATTATTAAAATCATGATTACCATTGTTTACCAATTTACACAAGTGCTTCCCCAACCACAAGGCTCTCATTGCTGTAGACAGAAGGGGCTTCCATTAATGAGCGCTGATTTGGGTCCCTTCAGCTGACGCTTTGATGTGTTAATTGCGAATCATTCTAATCTTATTATTAAAGAACAACTTCGGGCGGGTGGAGAGCCCGCCTGGAAATACCACATGTACTGGAAATTGATCTGACACCGTGGGTTTGTAGCACTCGTGTAATCTCCACTTCTCTAACTGTTTATTAAGCAGCTACTGTGTTCTCTGCAACTCGGCTGGCTTAGGGGATGGAGAAGATACTGCAAACGTGGTCATGGCTATCAGATCTCAGTGTCTAGCTGAGAGTATGAGAAGAACAGGGAGCAGGATTTGAAGTCAGACATGACTGCGTGTTCTGTGGGACCTCGAATGGATTACTGTCTGCCATCCAGCTGCAGTTTTGTTATCAACTAGAGATAGTAATAGAAGCAGGATAACAAGAGTTTACACACTCAGACTCCGGAAACAGATAGGGTTCTGGCAACTCTCAGCTGTTTGATCCCAGACGTGGGATTTAGCCTCTGTGCATCTCAAGTCCTTATGTAGAAATGAGGGTAGTGGATCATTCCTGCTTCGTGAAATTGCTATGACAATTAGATGAGCTAATGGTATAAAGAGCTAAGAAGGGGGCCTGGTAAAAACTAAAGGTTTGGTGGCTGTGGTGGAGACAGCTTAGTCAGCAATCACAGTATGAGGATCTGGGTGTGGATTCCTAGCATGTGGACAAATGAGAGGGCTCAGCAAACAAAGGCCCTTGCTGGCAAGCCTGACAATCTGAGTTCAAGCCCCATCCCCCATGGTAAAAGAGAAGCCCTAACTTCTTTAAGTTGTCCTTTAATCATGACATGTATATACCCACCCCTCTATAAACACAGCATAAATAAATAACCGTAATGAGAATAATAATGAAAAAGCCAGGAGAAGTGTCGTGTGTCTATAATCCCAGAGCCAGGGAGGCAGAGACAGGAGGATCCCTGAAACTTCCTGTTTAGCCAGTCCAGCTGAATCAGTGAACTCCAGGGTCAGTGAGAGATCCTAATTTCAAAACTTAAGGATAAGGTGGTGGTGGACTGCATCTTTAATCCCAGCACCTGGGAGACAGAGGCAGGCAGATCTCTGAGTTCAAGGTCAGCCTGATCTACAAAGCAAGTTTCAGGACAGCTAATGCTACACAGAGGAAACCCTGGCCTGAAAAAACAAAACCAAACAAACAGAAACCAAAACAAATAAAAATAGCCAAATGTAAGGTGAAAATTGAAGAAAACACAGGATATCAACCTTTAGTTTCCACATGTGCACATGAGTATCTATACATACATGTACACTTGGACACAGTGAAAAAGTCAAAAGCTTGATAAATAAGCAGAACCTATTTCACAGTACTGCTTACAACGTTTAATGGAATAGTGCACAAGGTTACCTACTACAGAACTATACATATAACATTCAACTAATACCGTGTGTCTAGTCTTACCTTTCAAACCTTGTAACCAGGAACATGAACTCATGCTTCAATCTTCAAAAAACAAAACCTTATGATTCTTGTGGTGGCACACATCTGTAACCCCAGCATTCAGAAGGGTGAGTCAGAAAGATTGCTGGTTGAAAGCCAGCCTGGACTGCATTGGTGATCCTGCTCAAACAAGCAAACAAACAGACAGACAAACAGATAAAGAAGTAAACAAACAGATAAGTAAATAAATGATCAAATAAATAGGTAAATAAATAAACACAGAAATAACAGTAACAAAAGCACCTCATTTCATAACCCTAGCATTCAAGTCAAGATGAGAACCAAGTGTCCACAGACTGTCAGGTTCCAGCAGGCCCTGGCCAGAGATGTCCTCTCAATGGAGCTCTTATTAACCTGTAGAATTGTCCTCTCAACTCCATTCAGCTGAGCCTTGGACAAATCGTTACTGACACCTGTCTGTAGTACAGAGGGTGTGTCATTCAGCAAGGCCACAGAAATTTTATCTCCATGGAGATGAGCCTAGACTGTGAATGCAGACTCATATGGGGAAGACAAATTCTAGTGCCAGGAAAGCCGTGAAGTTGAGACAATAATAAACATGTCCAGAGAGGAGCTACCCTGTGTGAGCAGCCCCCTGGGAGAGGCAGTGGTTCACATTGGCAAAGGCCAGGAGGCAGGAGAGCCAGCTCTGTGTGAGGAAGGAAGACCCACACTGAAGAGAAAGTCAGGGCCTTTGGGGGATGCTGAGGATTTGTTTGAGCTCTCATGGGAGGTGCCGGGTCTTTGGCACGGGGAGGGGATCTGAGGGACTGAAGGTGCACCAAGACCAGGGAGGGCATTGGTGTGAATAGAAAGATGAAATGGTGGAGAAGCCTGAAAGCCAGTGGGCTCTGGAGGAAGAGTGCAGGCTTTGGTAGTTGAGACCCAGAAGTTACAAAAAGGCACAGACCATTGTAACTCCTTGAAGTTTTGCCTGCACAGTGGAAGGTGTCATTTCTAGACAGGCAAGAACGAGGGACGAGTAACTGGAAAAGACTAGCGCAAGAGTAAGATGGGAGAAGGGAGATAGGAGGTAGGTGAGACATGTTTTGGGGACCCAGGAGGAGATGTCTGGAGCTCAGGGAATGTGACTGAGGCCTGGGTGGAGGAGGCATCATTCAGGGATGCTACAGAAACTGTGGCACTAGTGGAAGTTTTCTACCCCCCGACCTCCGGGTGGCCATCGTTGGACCTCTGAATGAGCTCCTGTCCTATCATTGTAGGTCCCTTTCCTGTGGATCTGCTCTGTGCCCTCTTCTCTGCTTGGTGTGGAAGTCTGGAGCTGCTTTACGTGACCAAGCTGGCAAGGGACTTTGAGTTCCTTGGATCTCTGGGTACTCTAGCCCTCCATAGTCTTTCATGTGTCCTTAAGTCCCAGGGACATTTGAGAGCAGCTGTGGTCGCCCCTGGACATAGCCACGGGAGTCTCACTGATGACATCACGGGCCAAGCTGTGCAGAATATCAGCCAGGAAGAAGCGCAGTCCAGAGCAGTCCCATTTTCTTTTCCCTTTCTCCAGAAGCCGAGCTGAGCTGGCTGCCTTAGCAGACCCATCTCTGCCAACTCAAAGCTAAGCTTTGAATTTCTTTTCCAACAATTTACAGAAAGTTGCACAGGAGAAAGGCTGTCATCTGGGAGCCCAGCTGGCTGGCTTTGTGATCTTGGGCAAGTCACTTAACCTTTGGGAGCCACAGTCCCTTTATCTGCAAAACGAGGAGGTCGGAGGGATGTTGGCTATGCACTCTGTGGCTCTAATGATGGGATTTCTTGTAGCAGAGTCTTTCCTGTGCTCCTATTAAGAGAGAGAGGCAGAGAGAGAGGTAGGAAGTATCTGCCTGCATCACAGTGCTGCCCCCAAGAGCCATCCCTGGAGCCTGTGGGAGATCTTCATCCTGCCCATAGGGGATCTGCATGCTTTCAGAAGTGAGAGCTGACCGGGTGCTTCTTGAGCACCTACTAAAAGCCCAAGCTCAAGCTGTTGGTGAATGGGAGATGATTAATCAAAAGAAGCAAGGAATTAAAAAAAAAAAGATGATTCACTTCCTGCTTTTACGCTCACATTGTCTAGTCAAGCATAACATTGCTGACCTCTCGGTGTGTGCTCACAAACAAATGTGTGGTAAGTATGTTGCATGTTTAACTCTCTTTTTAAATGCCAGGTGCTTCTTCCTTTATCAGTTTCAGAAAGACCTTGAATTCCAAACAACTTGTAAGCTAAACAATGAGGCTTTTAAAAATTATTTTTCTGAACAGATAAATTATTATGTATTTTACATTTCGGCTCTCTGTTTTTCTGTTGCTGGTGGGTCTTTTTTTTAATGCTCAAATTGTGTCATTTTTAATTGTGGGCATTCCTTTATATTGGCTTCTCTGCCCTTTACCCTTGGAGTCACTGCTTCTTGGTGCAACATACTTTATGATACAAAAATACCAAAAGAGAGCCAGGTGTGATCAAATGCCTGGAATCCCAGCACATAGGAAGCAAAGGCAGGAGGATCAGAAGTTTAAGGCCAGTTTCAGCTATGTAGTGAGTTCAAGGTCAGCCTAGCTACTAAACACAAACAGGACTGGAAGGGAGTTTAGTTGATAGAGTTCCTGGCTAACACGCATGAAGCCTTGGGTTCAATCCCCAGCCCCACATCAAAATGGACATGATAGTACCCCTATGCAATCCTAGCACTCAGAAAGCAGAGCTGAAGAATCCGAAGTTTAAGGTCATTCTTGGCTCTGTGGTGAGTTTGAGGTTACCCCAGGCTACAGGAGACCCCGTCAAAATAAGCAAACACTCAAACCCACAAAAATTCCTAAGAGAGATGCTGTTATCATCTGTATTCTCAGTGATGAAATGGAAGATGCTGTAGCCCACGTGGCCAATGGCAGTCAGTGAAGCTGGGGTTCAATCTTCAGTCAACTCCAGATCCTAGGCTATTTGAAAAGGTCAGAGAAGCACAAAAGAAATAATTAAGGCCGGGTGGTGGTGACACACCCTTTTAGTCCCGGCACTCAGGAGGGAGAGACAGGCAGATCTCTGAGTTCAAGGCCAGCCTGGGCTACAGAGTGAGTTCCAGATCAGCCAGGGCTATACAGAGAAACCCTGTCTCAAAAAACCAAAAACCAAACCAAACAATTAACTAAGCAGGTGCTGTGATTTCAAGTCTTGACCTCTGCAAGGATCACTGTGGTTGTACATGTTCTTGGGGTGGGATTGAGACATGTCCCTGTAGGGCTCTCTGCAGTTGTAATAGTTCTTGGAATAGGGTTAGGCATGGGATCTTTAAGAGCTGTCTAGTAATGAGAGCATCATCTAATGGACTGGAAGAATTGCGCCAACAGGTGTGTTTGTGACCATTGATAAGGGTTTGTCTCCTCTTATTCTCCCTGACTCTCCATAGGCTTATGCTTTCTTCATGATGGTGAAGCAAGAAGGCCATTGCCAGATGCTGATGACCCATGGTTGGAGTTCCCCCAGGGCTATCAGCCAATAAATTTCTGCTTCATACCAGAACTTGGTAGAACTTCATACCAGATTTGGGTAGACCAGGCTAGCCTTGAACTCAGAGATCCACCTGCCTCTGCCTCCTAAATGCTGGCATTAAAGGCATGTGCCACCATGGCCTGGTAGTACTATACCATATTATTTTCATTTTATACTATTGTTGGCATGATTGTAGTGGAACTTGATATAGATATTAGATAGTATGTTTATGGATTATTTGTAGCCAGATGAGTATACTCGTGTGTGTGTGTGTGTGTGTGTGTGTGTGTGTGTGTAGTAAAGTTTTATTTAGTTGCAAAGAAGAATGAAGTTCTGTCTTGCAGGAGAATGGATAGAACTGGTATCATGATATGAACCAAATTAAGCCACATTAAGAAATGTAAATATTGTGTGTTCTCTCTCCTTTGCTGAAGCTATATAAACAAAATCAGAGGAGGCATTAATAGAGAAAAAAAGGACCAACAGGAAGAGACAATGTAGGAGAATGGAAGGTGAATATGACCAATGATGCAATAATATACAAAGACCATAAGGTATGGAAGTGCTATATTGAAACCCATTATTTTGTACATTTACTAAAATAGCATTAGTAAATATCAGGAAAAAGATGTGACATGCACCGTATATGATGAACACAAATGACTGGAACTGTGTGAATACAAATACTCAGAGGTTGGCAACACACAGCCAACACAGCGTCAGCCAGTTCTTTCTTCTAGGTTGGCTATCATTTTATTTTCCTTCTTTTTTTCTATCTTTTAGCATGGGTGTGTCTGACTTTTATAATAGACAAAACAAAAGCTATATAAAGTTCAAAGCTGGGTGTTATTTTTGCCACCTAAAACAGAGCAGGAAAGTACCCGTGTGTGTGTGTGTGTGTGTGTGTGTGTGTGTAAAGTAACTGGGGGAAGGCGGTGTTGGGGTGGATTACAGAGGAACAAGTCAGAGATGTTGATGGAAGAGGGTCCCTAACCCAGTGACTCCTGTCTCCTTCCTCTAGAGCTATCTGGAAGGTAGCTAGGGAAAAGTCCTGGGGAAATGTCAATGTCTAGCAGTTTGGGGCACTGGTGTATTGGGCAGCCAGCAGTGGCTTTGATCTGGTTAACCTTTCCAGGGTCAGGCTGCTCTGACCTAGCTGTGTTCTCACCCCAGAGTTACAGCTGGGTCAGCGCTCCCATTGTTCTGTTGCCTGCATTAACTGCCGGGCCAAAGAACAAGCTGGCCGGCTCCCCACAGCACTGTGTCCCTCCAGCCCAAGCCAGCCAGCTTTGTTTCCTCCCCTTGGCTCCCTCTGTGCCTACTCAGGGGAAACACTTGCCTCAGTTTCCTCACACCAGTGGTGTCCTCCTCTTCCAGTTCATAAGCACTTTGTCACTGTGACCCCAGGGGTTACTTGGGACTTTGATCTTTCATACCTAGAGTCTAGCTTCCAAGATGCCATTGGAGTGAACCAACCACTTAGAAGTGTGCCTTGGGAATGGCAGAGTCAGGAGTTAGGAAGCACTTAGCTACCTGAGGTTTGGTGGCCAGGTAGGATTGGCTTCATGGGAAGGGGCGTGTAAATCCCCCTTTGGATTAAAAGCTCGGATTGAGCCTTCTTGCCTCCTCCACACTCAAAGCCTGAGAGTCTTCAAGGACAGGATGAAGGACTTGACTTAAAGACTTCCAACCTGTCCTGATGGTGCTCGTTACCCCGTTCGTCTCATTCTCCCCTGTTAGCTCCAGACCCTTCCAAGACTCTGTCCTCTCTAACACCTTCCCATCTAGAGCACCCATTCTCAACTTGTGGATCCCAACCCTTTTGGGGGGGTCACATGACCTATGCATAGGGGTCTCCCTCAGACTGTCAGGAAACAGATTTTTGTAGTATGATCCACAACAGTAGCAGAATTACAGCTATGAAGTAGCAATAAAGTAATTTTATGGTTGGGGGGGTCACACAGCATGAGGAACTGTGTTAAAGGGTCACAACATTAGGAAGGTTGAGAACCAGGAATGTCCAGCTCCCAACTTTCTGCCACTCGCTGTCCTCAGTCCCTCATTAGCATAACCCTCCCCCCATGACACGGGATTTTTTTCTCTGTCAAGGCTTCTGTGATTTCCTCCAGTGTAACCAGGTCCCCTCACAGCTGAGCTCAGTGAAGCCACATACCCTGTCTTTGTCAGAGGCTGCCACTTGCTGCCCTAGCATCATCCCAAAAGGGACAAAATCCATGCAGTGTTTCATCATTTCCAGCCAGCTGTAGGACGGATTCTGATGTCTTTAGAAGGTATTTTAGAAGCTGCAGAGATGGCTTAGCAGTTAACAGTGTTCGCTCATCTAGAGGACCTGTGTTCAATTCCCTGCACCCATATGGCAGTTCACAGCGTCTGTAACTCCAGTTCCATGGGATCCAGTGCCTCTTCTGGCCTCCATGAACGCTAGGCACACCTGCAGGCAAAGCACCCATACACGTAACATAATTCTAAAAAAGAAAAGTGCCCGGGCGGTGGTGATGCATGCCTTTAATAGAACTCAGGAATCAGAGGCAGATGGATCTCTTTGAGTCTGAGGTCAGCATGGTCTACAGAGTGGGTTCCAGGCCGCCAGGGATATTACATAGTGAAACCCTGTCTCCAAAAACCAAAAACAAACCAAAAAAAATTGATAGCATAAACAGTAATAAATGTGGTGAATGGACCTAACTTTTTGAATTAAGATCTAGAGGGTCATGATGGAGTGATAGAGATAATGAGAAGCAGTTGATAATTTTTTCTATTAATCTTTTTTCATTTATGTCACATACAGACCATATTTGGTGCCACATCATATTTGGTAAATTTCCAAAACCAATGAAAGGCTCAATTCACTTGTTCTTTCCTTTTAGTTTAGTTTTTGAGACAGGATATCACTTCACCAGATGGGGAACCCAACACAGGCGTAATCTAGGATCCCCAGTCTTTTGCATTTCTAGAATTCCAGCCCTTAGGAAGTATATGCAAGAGGACAAGAAGTTCAAAAGCATCCTTGCATACACAGCAAGTTCCAGCTCAGCCTGGGCCACCACAACGTGTATGCCATAATTCATAATTCATATGGTGCTGGAGATCCAGCCCAGAGCCTTGTTCATGCTAGATAAGCGCTCTCCTGACTGAGCTGCACTGAGCTATGTGCCCAGCCATGTTTCTTAATTTAAACAAACAGGAATGGGATGCTTCCCTCGGATTTGCTCTCTCAGTGCTACCAATGTGAACATGACACATACGCTATGTTACAATCTACCAGGAGGCGTAGCAGCAGATAAACTCTGGGTGGGTGGAAGTCCACCTAGAGGACTCCAGCTGTACCCGAAAGGCCGAGGCTGACTCACTGAGACAGATGGAAATGATCACAAGGAATTTAGTAGGCAATAGCGAGTGGTTTGGGAGTATCAATCCGCTTCCTCCAATAGAAATGCCAATTAATGGCTGTGGGGAATTCCACCAAAGCCTGAAACAGCAGCCAAATGCATCCTTTTATCTGCTCTAGATTATGGGATCGACGTTTGTCTCTGTACCTCTTTGGGAAATTTGGGTTTGCCTATGGGCAGCCTGCCAGATCTGTCCCAGATCTGTGCCAGATGCCTGTCCCATGCCAACACTCTAGGAATCCACCTAGAGTCCTTTCTGTGGTAGAGCCACAGCCCCTTCTATTAGCTACCCACTTCGGCCCCAACTTACCATGATCCAAAAAGGTAAGCAGGGTTGTGGCCCCCTCCTGCCCGTCACTGAGCTCATTCTCACATCCATTTTGCCATTCACAATCTAGAAAAAGTTATTTCTCAGCCAATGCGTTGTTTTCATGTATCCCTTCCAGAAACGAATTGTTAAACACTTGGAACGGTGTTAGTTTTTAGGAGATAAAGAGTGAAGTCAGGGTGGTCTCTACCAGGAAGAAAATGATTTTAGGGTGGTCTGTGATGAGGCCATCTGGGATGTTTTTCGATGAGGAAGACAAAACACTTCAGTGGGTGTCCTTGGAAGGGGCCGGAACTGTGCATGGGAGTGGGCAAAGAAGACATGAACTTTGGTGGATGACACTATCCTTGAAGGTTTCAGGAAGGTTAAGGAAGAACCCTAGTTAGGGAAGGAAAAAAATGGAAAGAGAACTATATTTGTGATCATAAAGAAGGTGGGTGGTTATGGGAAAACCTTGGGATTAAGGAAGGGGTGGGAGTATAAATGAAAGAGGCTCCAACCCTTGATTGATATGCCCTTTAGGCACAAGGAGTGTCCATTCTGTCAATATGGCCTCTGAGCTGGACTCACAGTGTCCTGGGGATGAGCACACACACACACACACACACACCACAATCTCTTAACAGCTACCCCAGGGTATCATTTACAAAATGTCCCAGCCAAACACCAAACCTCACCATCCTGCCAAATGGTTTGCGTTATCTGCAAATAAATTTTGAGAACACTTACTGCTTGCTTCCAAACTGTCCTTGTGTTCT